>CAUYSK010004352.1:0-15794 GCA_963575035.1 Avahi laniger | reverse complement strand
CTGAAACTTAGGCCTATTTCAGGAAATTCAGCTTGTCATGGAGTCACTCCTGCTCTTACTCCTATATTTAACAAACAACTAAAAGCAAGCACGGTTACAGAAGCAAATGGCATTAGTTACAATCAAAGAGAACACATTTTTTTTAATCTCAAACAATTTGTTTCACACAAAACAAAGTACATTCTCCTACTATCAATTCCTGCCTTTCACTAATTATAATGCCCAGGGCAACCATTAAGAAAATAACAAAAAAATATAATAAAAGAAACAATAAGGGAATGACAATGTTAAACAAGAATATACCAATGTAACACAAAAGCAGGTAATTATGACATTTCGTTCATCTTTCTGGCTTATGATTGTGAAACTAAGCCACTGAGTTCCTATTAGGTAAGGTGATCATATAATTTATCATACAAATCAAAGTTGTTTTGAGAGTGACAGAGTATATTACTTATAATTATGTCAGAACAAAAGGCATAAATTGGGACTGTCCCTGGTTAACTTTGACATAAGATTGCTCTACTTTTAAAAGTTTAAGTATTTTAAACAATCAACTTAGTTTGCATTGTATCAAACACTGGTATTCATATTTTGTTACTAACTTTTAGGACAAATTAAGCCCCATGTTTTAGCATTCTGGTACAATCTGATTATGAGAAATTATTTTCAATGATTTAAATCTGGTCACTACCACCAAATAAATATTTTGTTTGGGATTGTATTGGCTCTATAGATCAATTTGCAAAGAATTTTTTTGTAGTTTTTGTTATATCTCTTGCAAATATATTGTTACATTTATACACAATTTTTTATGCTATTATAATCTATTTATTTTCAACTTGCTTGTTGCTCACATAAAGACATAGAATTGATTTTTGTATATTGACCTTATATCCTACAACCTTGATAAATTCACTTATTAGCTCCAGCAGTTTTTTGTAGATTTCATTTTACCCTTTCAGATAAGACTAAAATTTAAAAATATTAATGCTTAATACTGGAGAGGATGCAAGAAAATTGTATTTGGAAATGTGAATTATTAACATGTTTTTTAAAAGCATTTTGATAGATCTATTAAAATTTAAATTAAAATACACAAGGCCAGGAGCAGTAGCTCATGCCTATAATCCCATCACTTTGGGAGGCCAAAGCAGGAGGATCACTTGAGCCCAGGAGTTTAAGACTCCATCTCTACAAAAAAATTTTCTAAAAAATTAACTGTGAGTGCTGGTTCACACCCCTGTAGTCCCAGTTACTCAGGAGGCTGAAATGAGGGGATTATTTGAGCCCAGGAGTTAAAAGTTACAGTGAGCTATGATCAAACCACTGCACTCCAGCCTGGGAGACAGACTGAGACCCTGTGTCTTAAAAAACAAAACCAAATAAATAAATATATATATATATATACACACACATATATATGTACACATAAATGTACATATGTATATACACATACACACACACACACATGCAGTTTGGCTCAGCAATTTCACTATTAGGAATCTATTTCATAGCTAGTACAAGAATATATGTGCAAAGATGTTTATTGCGGTCTTCATTTGTAAGGGCAGAAACCTGGAAATGAAGTGAATGATCACCAATAAGTGAGAGGTTAAGTGGTGGTAAACCCCTCTTTGCTTAAGCTGCTTTGGATGGGTTTCTTTTTTTATTTTATTTTATTTTTTGCTAATCTTCCCTGTAGTTCCAATTTTAGTATATGTGCTGCCGAAGCAAGTACGGGTTTCTTAGACTAATAGGAAAAACTTATTTCAGCAAAGGACTATATAGTGCATAAATAATATTTTATTTCCAGATCTGATTATATATTTGCTGAAAACTAAAAATGTTTAAAGATCTATTACCATTCAGTGGAACCCCCTTTATTCTTTCTAAAGCTTTGTCTTGCTATGAGAAAAGGTATCCACAGTTTGCAAAACAAATTTTCATTCCTTTCAAATTTGCATAATAGGCATGCAGCTACAGCTACTCAATTTTTTTTTTTCAATTGCCAGAGAATTTTCATAACTTATTCAGCAGAACTCACTCAAATACGGCAATGTATTTATTTAACTTACTATTCACTTTTTAAAAATTCTCGGATGTTTATCTCTCCACCATTATTATTTTCTTGAAAAATAAAACAAACAAAAACAAAGAAAACATTATCTTGAAAGAGGTTATACCTCTTCTTTCATACATACTTTCAGCATTCGATGCCATCTGAAATTATTCATTGTATCACTGTGTATCATATTAAGCATCTATTTTTCTCACTATATAGACTTTACTGCCCCTTGGAGAAATGCACAAATACTTTTGCATGAAAAGTAAAAGTAAAGAAATAAAGTAAAGGAGTATTATCTTCTGCAAGGCCATCAACAGCATACTGTGGTTATCTTCCTGAGAGTTGACATATGAAAGGAATGATTTACAGCAGATTCTTAGAACAACTACTTCCTAGAGGACCTAGCAGAGAGAAAAAGATACAAAGATGTAAAGAAGCTCAAAAACTAAAAACCACTTTTGCGTAGTCATTAACTACAGAGAATATGGCTTAAGTTCTTATAAAGAATCATTTGAAACATCCGATGAAGAAGGAAGCCAGAGCTGTGAAAAAATGCTTCGAATAAGGGCTTCGAGCTGGTATTGTCTGACTTGGTTAGAGAGGAACACAGCACACACCGGGGAAAACAGACTGACTATTTGGTTCTTTTTCTAATTTTAAAAATCTATAATTATAATGAAACCCGTTTTATTTTTTTCTTTACCTAATACCGCCTTGCCTGAAATTTTCTCATTCTGTTGTAGTCCTGAATTTCTACAATTGAATTCAGTTCTCAGAAATGTTTTATTACATTTCCTTCATCTTTTGCCATGAACCAAAGAGTTTATATCGGAATAAACTGCAAATTAGTGGTAACTATATTCTTAGTTACTAGTGCTAAGTAACTTCTCCTTCAGTAATCCCAGACTACACGGTGTTCTTGTAAGTGCTCAAAATTCTTAGAAATATCTATTGGGCCAATAGACAAGGTAATCCTTCTGTCTAATCAACAAAGATATTAGCTTGATTCTTGTTGTGTAGCAAATCTACAATTATAATTTTATTGAGTGTTTTCATACATTTGATTAGTATAGCCAGCTAATTTCAATAAGTATGATGACTTAAAAATGAATGTTTCCTCAAATATATTGTAGGTTTTATTTACAACTGCTCAACCCTTCATCCATCCAGAAGTTAAGTCCCAAATAAATATTTACTAAAAATCAGTATATTTTGTCTATGATGTAACGGCCATAAAAACAACTTAATTATAAGTAGTGTTAGTCACATATAGGAAACCAAAATTTGGTAAAGAATGGCAAAAATAAATAAATAAGATAGATTGATTCTAAAATTCCACCTTGACTCTACCCAACCTATTGAGAATGGAATCGTGTATGCTGAACATTTAAAACAGGATGCCTTAAAGGCACTTTTTTCTAAAAATTATATGTGTTAGAAATATTTCAGCAAGAAAACCCTAATAAAGAATAAGAATCTACGTGTTTGTCTTTGGGTTGTCAAAGCAAAGACTGTCCAGAGTAAATAAGAGGTGAAGGATGGTAATTGCAGCTGATTTTTTAAAACAGCAACATTGGTAATGTCTTCGAGTCAAGCTTATAACCAGCCCCACACCCCCAACTAGACAAGACAGACTTTAAAATTACTTTCAATGAATGTAAAAATTGAATCAAATTGCCTTTGATTATAAGCTCTTAGAGGAATTTTTGGTAGATGATCTATATAATAATAACAAGAAATGTACCTGTCTGTAGTCAACTATTGAAAAAGATAGCAACAACCCATAGGTTTGTGTTTGTTTCAGTGTCTTGAAGACTTTAAAAATTAAGCTCTTGGCTTAAGCCTAGACAGCAGTTCTAGCCAATTTCAGAAAACCTACTTTATCCTTTCTTGGGGCCAGCAGGGAAGCTCCTCCATAGGTAGAGTCTAAAGTGACCATTTGTCGTCCCCCTCACACCTCTTCCTGGACTTATCCATGGCTGCATATGGACACACTGACATGCTGCCACAAATTAACATTAGGGATGAACTTGATCAAGAGCAACTAATCTGGGTTGATGCATTAAAGTGTTTCTGCACATGCGAGCATACCATAAAAAGACAAATTCAAATGCTTTCACTTTGCTTTCACACAAGGAAGTTTTCTTATGTGTTTTCTATTTTTGTTTATGTAATAATTTCTTCCAGATTGACTGGGTTCTAAATTTATTATGAATTTGGTGAAGTCTCTGAACTTTGTGTTTCTATATTACACACTTTGTGTCTGTTACTACTGTTGTGGTTATACACTCTATGGATCGTAAAATCTCAAAGATAATTACCGTAAGTCATTTTCAGTAGCTCTGTTTAAAATATTCCATCAGCAAGAACTCAACACGGATAACTTTCACTTGAGCATTCCAAGCTGTCAAAACCCTTAAAAATCTTTACATTCAAAGGATATGTAAAAAAAATAATGACACTTTGTTTTGTTTTGTTTTGTTTTTTGAAACAGGGTCTTGCTCTGTTGCCAGGGTTAGAGTGCAGTGGCATCATCTTAGCTCACTGCAGCCTCAAACTCCTGGGCTCAAGTGATCCTCCTGCCTCAGCCTCCCACGTAGCTGAGACTCCAGATGTGCACCACTATGCCCAGCTAATTTTTAAATTTTTTGTAGAGACAGGGTCTTGCTCTGTTGCCCAGGCTGGTTTCAAACTCCTCGCCTCAAGAGATCCTCCCACCTTGGCCTCCCAAAGTGCTAAGATTACAGGCATGAGCCGCCCTGCCTGTATGGCCCCTTTTTTAACTTAACTTCAGCCACATTTGGAGGAAGACAAGAAAATTTATTCTGAACCCCATCACTTAATTACTTCTGGACTTACTTCATTATTGAAACTAGAGAAAATTAGTCTGAGATTTGGAAAGAGCAAGCAAATAATGTCTTCCAAATTCTTCACAATGACTAGATTATGGCAAAAAAAAGAAAGAAAGAAAGAAAGAAAGAAAGAAAGAAAGAAAAGAAAAGGAAAGAAAAGAAAGAAAAACAAAAACAAAAATCCAAAAAACCCCAAGAGAAACAAACACACTATTTTAGCATAGTAGAAAGACTCTAGGCACACACAGACACAAATCCCAGGTTCAGCACTTACTGGGTAAATGTATTTTGTTCAGCTACTTAGTATCACTCCATTTCAGTTTCTTTATCTATAAAGGGGAGGTGACACTTCCTTCATAGCATTGTTGTGAGGATGACAGCGTGAGAGGTAAACTATACTACTTGGTATACAGAACAAACTCAATATACAGGTGGTATTGGTATTAAGATAGTCTCTTTCTGTTCATAACAGGGACAGTGGAGAAGTACCAGACCAGGTTACTTGCGATGACTGTGTAGAAAGACTGGCTTCTATGGGTATGACCATGGTGCGGTCCTAGGAATCAAGACATAGAACTTTCTATCCCTTTATGAAACTCAGTGGGGGTGCTGTGGGCTCAACATCAGGACAGTGATGGTTAGATTAACACAGCTGGATCTCATGGTGCCAGATGGTAGAGGACACCCGCCCCTCCCCCTCCCCTTCCCCTTCCCAACCCATAAATCCTGGAACCCAGCGCCCCCTAGTGTGAGCTCTTTGCCTTGGCGCTTGAGGCAGGGAGGTTCTCCCACAGCAGGTCCCAGCTGGCATAGCCTCCAACAGCTGTCACCAGGTCACGCTTGTGCCCTGCCTCCGTTTCGACACCCACCCCCTGCACTTTCACCACCCCCAAAGAAGCGCCTTTGCTGTGTATTACGGGTATGTTTCATTTCTCTAAACACGTGTTCTGGCATTTCACATACAAGTGCATTCAAAACCCAAGTTCTGCTACTTTGGAAACGATCATGTGGTTGTGGTGCTCTTTTCCTTGAGGGAATGGTACCTCTGTAAACCACACGGCAAAGGGACAAGACGGAACTCGAAGCGAAACACACATGGGAACAAACATCCAGACGTGAAGGCACACGGCGTCACAACAACTCCAGAGGCTTGCAGTTTCTAGGCTTCAAAAGTAGAATAACCTTTTTTTTTTTTTTAACTCGGCAAACCACAGCTCCTTGTGTGGTTGGTGTGTAGCTAAAGGCCACGGCTCTCCTATCACGTGGTCTCACACAGAGCTGAAGTTCTTCCAGCCAGCAGGTGTTAACGGTCCCTGAAAACCACTTTTGAAAGACTGTAGCTTTCATCCCAGAGTGAGATGCTTTTGAAATCCAAAGAAACCCATGTTTCCCAGGAAATTGCTATCAAAGTTCAACAGATACTCCAGTCCACCCACAGAACACAATTTACCCACCATTTATCTTTATTGAGCACCTACTGTGTGCTGGGAACCATGCACCTGCCCGGCTTTGTCTATTTAAATCCTGCTATTCCTTTAAATCTTGGGCAATTATCACTTTCTTAGAAAAGCCTTTCCTTCCCTAAGTCAAATAGTCAAATCCTCCTTTTACACACTCTCTCTCCTTTATAGCTCTTAACCACAGCTGAATTTCACATTATTTATGTAATTCTTTGATTAACACGTCTCCTCCGCCAAAGTGTAAGCCCCGTGAGGCAAGGATTGTGCCTGACTTTGGTCACCCCTGTAGTCACAGTGTCTAGAAAGCATTCATATAGTTGTTAAAAAATGCAGGTCTTTATATTGCCTGCAATCTTACATGCTGTTAAGGTAACATTCATCTGACTTGGCTTAGTGTCCGCTGAGATAAAATGAGTAATAAAGTGTATATTTCCTCCTTTGGGAGACATAAATTAACCACACTAGTGATGACTGGTAAGCCAATTCTCTAAAAATAAATAAGTAAATAACCCCGATTTGTACTGTTGACCAAACTCCATGGTGTAAACACTCCTACCATATCCAGTTTTCAACTACCAACATGGAGTCACTGATCCTGAGTGTTGGGGAAAACAGGCACATGATCAGCTGTCACAAGCTAGTCTGAACTGGCACTAGCATACCACTGCCTTACACCCACAGATATTCTTAAATATGGCATGGCTGCTGTGGTTTATCATAACTAGAGACACGAGAGCAGCCACAACACCTTTTGTCTTCTGGCAGCACGTAATTAGAGACCCTACGAAATAAACACACAAATGATTTTCCAGGAAAAGCCAACATCATTGGGAATGGAATGTTGATTTTTTCAATCCGCACAGGTCTGAAATTACAGTTAGGATCCTGTTTGATGGAACATGAATTCACATTTGAACACTGGAGAAAAAAATGACCTGAGAACATGGGTTGAGAACTAAAATGAGATTTTAGAATCCTATCGATAAGTGAAATAATAATGTTTACTGTATAAATGATTGTCTGGTCCTGAGAATGAGTAGCTAAAAAATCAGATTAATAAGTCACAACAAAATGAAGATGATTTGAAGGACTTCAAGTACACATTTTTTGCCCTAGTCACTATTCCCGAAATTCTACCATTAGAGGTGCTGATCTTTGATTTTTTAAAAACTTTATTAGGGCTTTAAAGCCACTGTACAAGTGAGTGTTCTCCATGGATGGCTGCTACTTTAATTCCTTATTAGCCAACACCTTCATTACAAGTGAGAATTAGAATCAGCAGAAATAGGCTTGGTGGGCCCCCATAGATGGAAGCAGAGGACCAGAAGGGGAATTGGAAATTTGCATAAACAAGTTATCTGCTTCAGGTGATTTATTTATTTACACGAAACCTAGCCAGCCACTTCCCTTTAGGTTTTAGCGATGCCTAGTATTTTTTTTTTCAGTCATGTATTTGTGCTAACATTTATTACATTTATTGAGAAACTCCATAGAGGCTAGGGATTTAGATATAAAAATGATTAGCTTTAGCCACAACTTTCCCAGAAATGTAACTAAAAATTAACATTATTGATTTTTGATAAATAAAAGTACCAAAAACCAGTTATCTGAATGATTATCGTTTTCTTAAAAGCAGTTGCCTTAGGAGGCTCTGCAAGTATTGCAATATTTCTAACATCTACCAGAGCCTTCGGAGCTTTCAGTAGCCAACGTGTTAGCAAATCTTTGGCATTTGAAGAGGATTCGATATTGTTGGGTAAAGCCAATATGATATGCAGCCAAGTGTAGACTGTAGCTTGGACAAGTGTTAGCCTCGGGGATACGGCTGGAAACAAGTGAGGCCCCGCCCCAGTGGTGGCACATACACCTCCTGGATGCACTCTGGGAATTAAATTCCATTTGCTGACACACAGTGAAGGCTCTAGCACAATTTTGGCATGAGTAGTTACTCAAAAAGCTTTCATTTAATTAACTATAAACTTAAGTATATGAAACAGGCCTCTGTACAAGATCTTAAGGTCTAGAACGTACTCTATCATAGGCATGAGACTGAAGCGGTAAATGGAGCAGATGTGACAACAGAGTCTTTGATGTCGATAGAAAGGCAAACTGGAAAATATTCATTCATCCTTCAGAACCTCAAATCTGCCCACACTGGAAATTGTCACTAACATCCTCCTGCCCAGGAATAACACATACTCTGACTTCTAAAGCTCGTCTTGTCCTTTGACTCTCGTCATAGAAAGAGGTCAAGAGGCAAAGAAAGGACAGCTTACAGTTCTAACAAAGCCAGGCTGAAAAACATCAGAACTTAACTGGGCAAAAAATGCTGAACTATTTCAAACACTCAAACAGTGAGAAGTTAGGTGCCTCAGATTTTAAACAGTCTAGAAAATCATTATCCCTCTGATATTCTAAATCTCTGTCAGGAAAGCCTCTTGGATTGGAAATATCTTGTACCCATTCTGAGGGATTGCACAAGCACCCCTTCAGTTAGTTGCACTGCTTGACTTGTGATAAAATCTTCTGCATATACAAGGGCTGTCTGGAAAGTATCCAGCCATTGTTAATATATTTCTCATATTGCATGGCTGGATACTTTCTGGACAGCCCTCATATCTCAATAATAAAATTTAACACAGTTGCATCCACTCTGTGATAACTTCCTTTTTGGCAGCGCATTAAATATCAATTGTTGCTTTGCTGTAGTTATTTCTCAAAAGATGAATTTTTACTTTCTCAATGTGTTAAGCAGAATAATGGTCTCCATATATGACCAAGTCCTAATCCCTGGCACCTGGGAATATGTTAGTTTACATGGAAGAGGGGATTTTGCTGATGTGATTAAGGTGAAATACCTGGAGATGGTGAGATTATCTTTAATTCCCCAACCTAATCACATGAGTTCTTAAAATCAGAGAAGCTTTCCCAGCAAAGGTCGGAGTCAGAGGGAGATATGTATAGACAGAGGCAATTTGAAGAGTCTACCCACTGTTGCTGGCTTCGAAAATGGAGGAAAGGGGCCAGGAACCAAGGAATGCGGGCAGCCTCCAGAAGCTGGAAAGAGCGAGGGAACAGATTCTGTCCTAGAGCCTCCAGAAAGGAACACAGCCCTCCAATATCTATCTTTATTTCAGCCCGGTGAAACCTGCATCACACTTCTGACCTGTAAAACTGCAAGATAATAAATTTGTGCTCTTTTAAGCCATTAAGTTTGTGTAAATGTTATGGAAACAACAGAAAACGAATGTGACTAAATATCAAATGTTTGCCCCACGGCTCTGTTTACATGCCTTTCTTTTACAAACTTAGCTTTACTTTCAATGTCAAATAGTAGCGTACTCTTTTAAAAGACATCTTTGATGGCAATTAAATTCAACACATAGTATCAACAATGCATGTAATTCAGTTGAATCAACCCGATAACACAAACAGCTATGACCAAGTTCATGTGTGCTCAGGCAATGAGAACTACTTACAACTGCCACCTCACTGACAATAATATTATAAGATGCACCCCAATTTCAGAAATGTTAAAATGTGAACAAATAGAATCTATGAAAAATGGAAGATAGGAATTGTGCTCTCCAATCTACCAACATCCTCGCCACTTCCTACCAACTTCCAAAGATCACTGGCTTTGTGTGCTTGGCCCTTACGGGCCCTGACTTCACCTCTTAATTTCTTCTTTTGTAGACAAGAAAAAAATATCCACTCCACAGGTTCATCATAAGGGTGAAGGGTGAAATCACATCATAAAAATAAAGAGCTTGGAACATTGCCAAGTATTACGCAGATAACCAAGATGTCCTCAGGTGTCCACCAGACGAGAGCCCTTGGCACCCTCCCCGTCTTTGCCCTTCCCTCCCCAATCCACATCCAGTAGGTCCTCAGACCCCTCCTTCTCTCTTTCTTTCCACTGCCCATTCTACATGCTGATGCTCAATTATTTTAATAGCCTCCTAATGATTCCGTTTCTGGCTGCTGTTTCTCCTCTTCTTTAGCCAGTCTTACAAACAGCCACATGGCTAATTTTTCTAGAATAAAGTCTTATTCATGTCTATCTTCCTTCACAGGCAACCCCAAACTTCTAAATTTTGACTGAAAAAGTACAAACCCCTTAGCCTGGTATCCAATGCCCATAGCAATATTGCTCACTACCAAACACATCATAAACCCAGTGTGTCTTTACCAAAAGAGCATTCTCCCAGTCTTTTTCTCCTTTATGCATATCTAAGCTCTAAAATTTTGTTAGAAATGAGCTCAATATTTAGCTCCTCCACGAAACCTATTTTTTATCAACCCTCATGCCCCTCTCTGACCCCCTGTGTTGCACAGCTAATGCCTCTCTGCATTTTCTGGCATATCTAGTTCCATGCCCTAAATCATATAAGATGGCAGTTGTTATTGACCGTGAAAATCTTCCCAGGCTTTGTATTGTCCCTTGACTGCATTATGATCACCCTGTATTGGCAGTTTGCTAATGCATTGCACTTTGCCTAAAACACCTTCCCTTTCCACGTAACCTGTTCAAATCCTACTTATTTTCCCAAGGTCAGCTCGTTTTCTACCTTGCCCAAGAAATTAACAACCACTCCAGCTCATGCTGTATGCACTGTTTGACTCTTTGGTTTGAGCAATTGAGCTTGTTTTGTGCCATATCTCTATCTAGTTGTTGTGTGGTTATTCCTCCAACCAAATTTCAAGCTTTTTAAGATACAGACCTTTATTTTGGATATTAGAATTCTATCCTTGCCACATACTTGCTGTGCGGCCTTAGGCAAGTCACGTAATCTGTAACAGCTCTAATTTCCTCATTTGTAAAATGGAGAAAATGTATGAGAAAGGGCCCATCAAAGTGCCTGGCACATAGTAAATTCTCATTAAATGTTTATTATTTACATAATATTAGTTTATAAGCTTCTATCCCATTCCGCCCCCCGCCACTCTGTCCATATATACATAAAGATTATTCGTTGCATTAATTATTTCATCCCTAAACTGGTGTAACTCTAATCTTTAAAATGGTTTGTTGCTTTCCACAATGACCACAACTAATGATACGCTATCCAGAATATAGACACTCCCACAGGCTGGTGCTTTGTTAGTGATATGTTGAAGGAAAACATTGTCATCTTTTGATTCTGAGCCTTATATTTCCCTGTATAATAACACCTTTCTCCTTAGCAAGGGTTTTGTGAGGTTCAAACGAGAGAAACCATGTGAAAGTGTTTCATAGATATTATAAGGTACTACAGTGTATGTTATTATTATTCCAATGTCCTTATTTACAACTTTGTTGTCCGTCAGTTGTTTTCCTAGATGTAATAAAAGAGGCTACAAATGATTTGCAGAGGTCCTTCATGTACTCATTCATTCTCTCTATCTGCAGATATTTATTCATCTCCTATTACAGGCAGAATAAATATACTAGTCCCAAGCAGCGGATACAAAGACATGATATCTCTACCCTCAAAACATTTCACGTTATCCTTTTTTTTTCTTTCTCACCTTTCACCTTAAGCCATCCTGTTTATCAACCGAACATTTTACATGCGTGCACATGAGACAGGAGGGGGTGGGGAAAGAAGCTGTGTAGGTGACACTCAGAGGGACTCATCTATATGATCAACCTTGTTGTACCATGTGTACCACAAGTACTGTGTTTATAGTGTGGTGAATCTTCTAGAGATGAAAAGTCTCAGCCCCAGAAAGCAATGCCAAATTATGAAAAATGTGGAGGCAGAAGAAAACCACCGAAGGGTATTCTTAAAAAAAAAAAAAAAAGTATACCTACTGAAGACTCTGACCACATATCATTATGACTCATAGTAAAATGGTCCTTGGTGATTCACTGCTACTTATTTTTTTAAGCACGATAATTATCTTTACTGCTTAAATTAAGCTTTTTTTATTTCCAAAAACAATTTTTTAAAACCCTTGAGGCTTTGTTGGATTTTTATTCCATTGTTTAATGTAAATAAGATTAAATACCCTGAGCCTTTCAAGTTTAACTTGAGACTTGGTTACACTTTTGTAATACAGGATGTCTTTTGAGTTTCCATTCAAGATCACTTTTTGAAAGAAAGAAAAGATTTCTTAAATTCCATGTTAGCTAGAAAGTAGGATTTTAAACATGTAACAATGCTATTTCAATGTATTTCAAACAGTGAGCACTTAAAAGTCAGCAAAGGAAGAGAGAAAGGGAAGGAGGAGAAAGTCTTTAAGGTATTTTCACTGCCTTTACTTAAACAAGTATTAACAAATTTCAAAACCAATATCAATTTTATAGTAAATGAGTTTTGACATGTACATGATTGTGGTTATATTTTAAGTGAAAATGGCCTGGCCTGAGGCTAAGAATCTCGTGAGATACTAACCATTTCAGCTATTTTCTCTACTATACTTGTTCTTTAATGAGTGAATTCATCTGATAGGTAGATTGGATGCAACTGAACTTTCCATTAAACAATTGAGTTTATGTTTTAAAATTCTGATAATTTTGGAATAAGGAAATAACCTAACATACTCTAAAGAATAGCAAAAGTATATCCTCCAAACACCAGATTGTCTGTGAGCTTGGTCCTTGTTCTCTTTTGTAATTCTATGCATCTAGCATGGTACTTGGCGCAAAGAGTTTGCTGTTCAATAAGTTCTTTTTGAATTTCAAGGAAGTCATATAAAAATGAACAAAATTGAGAGATGAAGTGTGTGTTTGTGCACACGTACTTTAACAATCTCATCTGACTTAATGGGCAGAAAACTGCATTTTGCCAAGAATTTCATTATTTAATGAATTAGCATTGCTATTAGTTTACACTGTGTGCTTAACCAAGTGACTTCTCTGCTTTTTTCACATTTGTTTAATAATTCTTCTATTTATGAAATAGGACTTTTTTTTCTGACTTTATAAGTGTCTGAATATATTCTTTGTACCTGCCAACCTAGACAGGGATATATAATCAGAACTTTGTAGGATGTTACTAACTTATTGAAAAGCTAGCATTCAACCATAAAGTACTAAAACGATAACCACTCACAGAATTTTATAAAAATTTCAGTAAAACACCTATTCATATTGTCTTATGTGTCTGCAATATATTTAAAAGAAACGATGTCTCAGACACTTAGGACACTATCATGTTGTGAGAGCAAATTCCAGATTTGACCTTAATTATGATTTTAGTTCTTGTATTTCCTCTTCAATCTCTGTTTACAGAAAGCTACTGACAAGAAAATTGACTGATCTACTGCTGATAATAAATATACATTTTTAATATAAAATGTTTTCAAGTGTCTTCTGTCATTTAACTTAGCCAATGAACTGGTGAGTTTGGAAATATCACTGATCCTATTTTTCAGATAATGTCATCAAGCAGAGGACTAGGTAATAAAAAGGCATAAATTAGTTCAATACATACACAGGGCTTTTGCTCAAGAGAAATGCAGACATGACTAAAAGAAATTACACACGTACAAAAACTGAAGAAGTAGACTAGTACAGTAATTCTATCACTGAATGCTGTCAACGTTACATTAATTCGCCGCTAGCTTGCTTATACATTTATCTACACGTTGTTTAATAAGCGCATATTAGCACTTAAGAAGTACCAAATATTGTTCTAAGTACGTTACATATAATTCTTTTACTCCTCCTAACAAGTTTTGAGATAGGTATTATTATTGTTCCCGTTTCACAGATAAGGAAGCTGGGATATAGTGAAGTTAAATCCAGGGTCCACACAGCCAGTATGTGAAGGACCTGGGATTCAAACCCAGCATTCTGGATTTTAAGCTTTTAAAGAGCAAGGATTGTTTTCAACCATGTGTACTCTTGCCATAACTAAGGAAGCACACTGTATTTAGAGACATTTACGAAGTATTTACTGAATAGAGTTATGACAGAAGTGGAAATGTTTTGGTTGGTAGAGGGAGCCTTTCTTTGTGAGCCACACCAGGAAGCCGCTGCTTCCAAAGAAAACCACAGACACTGTCTTTAATTGATGTTTACCGGGGCAATCAGAGCTTTAATGAAAACTAAACAAACTGCAAATATCGTCACACCTTGCCCTGTAACTTGGAAGCTGGGTAATCTTGGGTAAGTCAACAAGCACTTTGAACCCCAGTTTCTTCATCAAGAGAATAGGAATATTTAATAGTCTGAGGAACAAGTTGCGAGGATTAGAGATAATATGATAAAGCACTGTAGAAAGTAATATATAGTATTATGCGATTAATAATAATTTCTGTGATGATGATGATGATGATGATGATGATGATGATGATTGTCATTAGCCCCAAAGCACACGTCTAACTGATGGAACAAATAGTACTGGAACCGAGGTCTCCAGATTTCTAATCCAGCCTGTCCAGACACTCATTGCTATTCTTCTGTCTGTGGTAACTGGGGTAAATGCAATGACTTTTACGTCTATCTAATAGCACCATCATACTTTCAATGCATATCATTTTAAAGTTCTGCTTTTAAGCCTGGTTGTGAAAATAATTTTGCGATGTTGTAGGAGAACAAAGCAATTTGGTCTTTCTGATTAAGGAACTCTGCTGACACTACATCAGGATTAAATTCACTCTGGAAAGCAGATGTTATTATATCAAAACCACAAAATGTTATCAGGGCGGATCCCTCAGAAGACTCTTACCGGCAAAAACTTCTGGCATTTACTATCAAAAAATGTAACATTTTTCTCTTATAAGAATTTATGGCAGAAAGTTTCAAAAATACAAAGAAACAAAAGAGTAAAATAAAAGTCTCCAAAAATGCTATCACTAAGAAAAGTACAGGTCTGTGGGTTAAAAAAAAGAGTTTTGAAGTGCATGCAATATTTACATTTTACTTCTACAATAGACATTTTTTCATGTCATTAAATATTTTGTATAACTTCACCTTAAAATGCTGTGTGGAATTCTATTGTATGGCTACATAATAATGTAATTAACTGAATGTATGGTTGTTTACAATTTTCTCACTATTATAAGCAATACTGCTATGAAGATTCCTGTGCACAGATACAGTTAAAATCTTAGAATAAATTCTGGAAGTGGAATCACTTGTACAAAGATTTTAAATGCTTGCCAAAGTGCTTATGGCAATGAATTAACCTTGCAACAATAAATATTATCACTAAAAACAATCTGTCCCTTTGTTATGGTTTTTCTTTAAATGGTATCTTGCTAGGTTTTTAAAATTCTGCATTTCTTTCGTTACCAATGATACTCAAATTTTAAAATATATTTATCTTCTATTTTGCCTTCTTTTTTTTTTTTTTTTTTTGAGACAGTGTCTCACTCTCTTGCCTGGGGCGAGTGCCGTGGCATCAGCCTAGCTCACAGCAACCTCAAACTCCTGGGCTCCAGCAATCCTACTGTCTCAGCCTCCCAAGTAGCTGGGACTAC
>CAUYSK010004351.1:0-81651 GCA_963575035.1 Avahi laniger | reverse complement strand
TTGGGTAGATGCCCAGTAATGGGATTGCTGGATCGAATGGTACTTCTACTTGTATCTCTTTAAGGTATCTCCATATTGCTTTCCACAGAGGTTGCACTAGTTTGCAGTCCCACCAACAGTGCATGAGTGTTCCTATCTCTCGGCATCCATGCCAACATTTATCGTTTTGGGACTTTTTGATAAAGGCCAGTCTCACTGGAGATAAGTGATATCTCATTGTGGTTTTGATTTGCATTTCCCTGATGATTAGAGATGTGGAGCATTTTTTCATATGTTTTTGGGCCATTATTCTGTCTTCTTTTGAAAAGTTTCTGTTCATGTCCTTTGCCCACTTTTTGATAGGGTCGTTTGATTTTTTCTTGTTGATTTTCCCGAGTTCTAACTAGATTCTGGTTATCAGCCCTTTATCGGATTTGTAGCATGCAAAAATTTTCTCCTATTCTGTAGGTTGTCTGTTTGCTCTTGTGACAGTTTCTTTGGCTGTGCAGAAGCTTTTTAATTTGATCGGGTCCCATTTATTTGTTTTGGTTGTTGCTGTGATTGCCTTTGGGGTCTTCTTCATAAATTCTTTGCCTAGGCCAATGTCTAGAAGAGTATTTTCAACATCTTCCACTAGAATTCTAATAGTTTCACTCTTTAGGTTTAAATCTGTTATTGAGTGGAAGATTTATCTTTTTTATATATAAGTAAAGTGATAGTAAAGAACTCTAAGAATTTTTTTCTAGAGTGCATTTTTGTGTATTTATGGAAAAGTTCCTTTCTGTTTAAAAAACAAAACAACAAAAACAACTAACATTGAAAGACAGTTATTGGGTGGTTTTTAATATGTTAGCAAAGCCGTCAGTCCATTTTCCTCCTCATTAAGAGAAAAAGAAACTTTAAGTCTTCAGAAGCCTATAAAGCTAAGGTCCCCTAAATTATTTTAATCTTTTAAGTAATTGTAAGGGTGATATCAATGTTCGAGAAACTTAAATCTTGCAAAATTAACATAATGATATACAAAACAACTTACACATTTTCCCATCTGCGAAAGTGCTAACCTTCTCATGGCACAGAATCGCTATTGCCTTGTGGGAAGCCAAATTTATCCACAATTATTGAGCAAATAGAGTGGCTTATAAAACTTTTCAAAGGTGAAACCCTGAACTTAAAAAAAAAACACACATTTTTGAGCAGTAATAATCCAACTAAGTAAAACAAATAAGAGCACAGTGAGAGCAGAGTCATTGCGTACTGGGGGGAATGAAGAACAGGCTTGGTAGGTATTGTCAAACAGTTAGGGACAATCCGGTGAGCAGAGTGTGGTTGCTCCTTTGCTTTGACTTGGTGTTATCTTACCCAGAGTTCGTGAGAGAGCTATGCTAGCAAGACACTTGGTCCTGCGGTCAGCCCTCCGCAGACACAGTTTCCTGGCTCACGGGTTTGAGCAACTGTGGGTCAAAAATATTCAGGAAAAAAAGCAATAAAAATTAGCAATTTGACAATAAAAAATAATGCAGATAAAAAAGTACAGTATAACAGTTATTTACATAGCATTTACCTTGTATAAAGTATTACAGTGATCTAGAGATGATTTAAAGTGTGTGAAAGGATGGATATAGGTTATATGTAAGTATTATACCATTTTATATCAGGCGCTTGAGCATCTGTGGATTTTTGTATCCAAGGGGGGGTCCTGGAACCAATCCCCCGTGCCTGCCTAGAGATGACTATACTTTCTTTACTTACTAAAGATAGTCGATCAATAACGATGGTCATGTAGACCACGGTTAGATTTTTATCCAGCATGTCGGTGGTCAGAGGCCCTTACTCTGCTTGGTGGGACCACTACGTTTTCTTCGGTCTCCATAAAAATGTTACTGCAGTTAACTGCATGTTGTTCCTAATTGTTTGTTGCACTCCCCGTAAGAGAATGTGCTTCCTGCCCCTGCTGAGTTCAGGTGTGGCCGTGTGACTCGCGTTGGCCACCAAAATGGGAGTGGGAGTGAAGTGCGCTACTTCTCAGTGACAAAATCAAGAGGCCTCGTGTGGTTTCGCCATAGCTCTCTTGCCTTTGATTATAGACTGGTGTATCCCTGGCGGAGGCTGCTCCCTAAGCCTAAACCCAGGAATGGCCAAATTCAAAGCGGAGCCAAAAGCAAACCATGCAGGATATGAAATGTGAATTTATAAAAAAATACCGTCGTCGTATCATTACACTGATAATTTTGGGATCATTTGTTACTGCAGTGTAATCTAGCTTAAGCCGATTGACACAACGTCCTAAATGAAGTTTCTTATTTGGCGGAAATACAGGGCAAAGACTAAAATGAGTCATATGACCCACAGTCCAGCATTTCCTCAGTACCTTCCTTCTCCTCTCTCTCCGCCTCTCAATTTCTTTCCATCAATAGCTCTAAAGCGATGCCCATTGTGTTGGTGTGTTTATAGTCTCTGAGCATATCTAACAGAATCAGATAGGGCACTTACAAAAATAAACCATGGAAACGTGATTAGAGGTCACCGGATCCAACGCTGTCATTGCGCACAGGCCTGTAGACTGAACCGGAGACACATTGGCTCGTCCAAGTTCAGGCAGCCAGGGAGTGACAAAGAGAACTAGAAAGCTAATATCAAGGTTCCTGGTTCAGGGTGGTTTCTATTAGGGAATTTAGCCTCTTCAAGGAATTTCAAGATGCCACAATGAGCTTTGACAAAATATTTTTGTCTTTTAAACATTTGGAAAATGATTCATATTTATAACAGACACAGCAGGAAAACAGGCATGAAGCATTTGGGGAACAAAATTCTAACTTCTTAGTCTGTTTCCAAGAACTGAGAGGAGGACAGGAGAGGCGGGAAGGCAGCAGCACCCGCCACCCCGCCCGGCGGGCGGAACAGCAGAGCTCCGCGGGACGGCGGGAGCCCAAGCGCACGGGAATCGCGGGAATTGAAGTCATTTCTCTACCACAAAAGAAAAAGGAGGCAGCACACACACAAGAACACACTGTAGAATATTATTTTGTGTGCGAAAAGAAAGCAGATTGAAATGGGAACGATTAAATGGGGATGAACGTTTATTAGGTACACACAACGTAGCAGGCACCGTGCTAAACACCTTCGCGCTTACAGGAAAAGCAGCAGACATGCCTGTTGTCCAATGCCAATTTAGTATGTTTGACTAGATTTTGATTCCATTTTTAAGTGAACAACGTCGATATTTTAATATATTCAGATTACAACTCAATACTGAAATGTTTGTTGAACTTAAGAGTCTAACAGGACCATAGAAAAAGGACGATCAACTAAGTAATGATCCTAGAAAATTCGAAAGTAATCCACGGATCAGAAAAATGGTCCCCACATATTTCCAATTTCAATTTTCTGTGTCATTATGTTTACATCATTATCATGAGATTAAAATCATCACAGTAAGTTTTAATTCATTTTATTAATATTATAGCTATAGCTGTCATTATGCCTATACAAAATGGATATCATGTCAATTTTTTTCTGCAAATAAAATATGCCGAGATTTATTTTATTAATGGCTCACAGAGATCAGTAGAAGAAAAAAAGGTATATATTTTTTCAGATACAATATATACTGTTTCCATTGATACCTTCTTTGTAAGTCTTCTTGTAAGCATGTCAAAGCAGCTCAGCTGCACTGTACTGCTATTAAGAGTGACAAGACAGGTTGATGTGTTATATAGAAAATAGACATAGCTAGAATATTCCGATAGTGTGTTGTATTTGATAAGTAATTTTCAAAATGCAGGTTAAAGTTTCACACAGATTGTCACAAATATATCTATTCATACAGATGAGTTCTGAGAGGAAAGTTAACACGTGTTCACTCTATGCCAAAGCATTTTGGGAAATCAGCAAAAGACTGAAAATAAGAATGCAAGCTTGAGAGGCAGGAAAATAACGTGAATAGATATTTCGAAATGCTTTTCTTTAACAAAGAACGAATGTAAGACATGTTTTAGTGTTTCTCATTTTCTGTGAATTTCTTCAACAAAAGAAAATCTGTCAAAGATCCAAACTCCGTTACACGGTGATCGTCCTGTATATGGAGGTACATAAAACAGAAGGCTTTCCTGGGGATGCTTGTTGTGCTTGTTGTTGACTAGTCGGTGCTTAAAAGCTTGTCAAAATGACATTTTGTTTATTTATATTAGTGTAAACACTGAGAGAATTAAGATTCTATGTAGGTCCACAAGTTAAAAGTCCAAGCTAAATAGAAAAACAAAGATTTGCGTGCTAACGTGCATGCGTTCTGATCACAAGCAGGATTGTTTTTACTCGGACTATAGTGAAGCTTTGAATTTTCTACTTCCAGGACTTATTTCATAAAGCGAAACTTCTATTTATTGAATATTCTTCGGCAGGGGTGGAGGGGCGAAGGCCTTTCTGAGACACTTGGGCAGCGGCTGTTCTTCCGATCCTGCCAGGTCTCCCCAGTTGCCGTGTGCAAATGAGAACCAGAAGCGAGTTTTCCTTGGTACCAGCCATCACCTGAGCTGTGCCTTTGCCCAGTCCTGTGCCCCCTCCAAGTGCCAATAACATACACTGATTCTGCTAGGCACTGTGCTCTTTAGATCTTAACCACTCTCATTCCTTTTCAGCCTTGTTCCACTTCTGTGACTATTTTTTAAATGTTCCAAAATGCAAATAGAATTAAGTCATTCTCAGTGGTTCTCCATTTCTCAAACTCCTTAGAATCGCAGATAAGTTCTTTGGGGATACGAGTACCTTCTATCCTCTAACCCGCCCTCCCGCACACACTCGTCTTCTCACAAGTATCTTCGTTTTATCCACGTCAACTGGACACTCTCCTTCTAATCTATTTTCTTTAATATTTACTTTCCCTTTAATGAGAGTGTACTCTCTCCCCAATCTCTTCGTGGGTTTTAAACTTCCGAGATTCAAATCAAACGTAAACCCTATATTAGTTTCTTATTGTTGCTAGAATAAATTTCCCAAATTAGTAGCATAAAACAGTGGAAATATATTATCTTATAATTCTAGAGGTCAGAAGTAAAAAATTGGTCTCACTGGGCTAAAATCAAGGTGTTGGCAGGCTGCCTTCCTTCCATAGGCTCTGGGGAGAATCTGTTTCTAGAGGCTGCCTGTGTTCCTCGGTTCGTGGAAAGGATAGGGTTTTTTCTCCATTTTCAAAGCCAGTAAGTAGTATGGCATCTTCAAAGCTCTCTCTGTGACTTTGACCTCCTTCTTCCACTTATAAGGACCCGGAAAATGACACTGGGCTCACCCAGATCATCCAGGATAATCTTCCCATCTCAAGGTTCTTATTTTAATTATGCCAGCAAAGTCCTTTTGCCACGTAGAATGAGATATTCACAAGTTTCTGGAGTTAGGCCATCTATATCTTTGCAGGTGGGTATCGTTCTCCCTAGTATCACCGCCCCAAGGAACTTTTCCTCAACATCTCCTACTGTTGACTTCACTTTATTTAATTAGAAATTGCACTGGGAAAAGGAACAAAACGAAACTACCTGTTGTAATTCCTATTAAGGTAACCACTGATAATGACTTCAAGTGTTTTTCATCTAATAGTACTAACATTTTCATTTTTCATTATCAAATACTCCAAAAATTTTATGATAGATCTTCATAAGTAACAACACAGTGGAATTGCATATTTTATCTTTGCACTATAATTCTGCAGCAAAATTAAAAGTTAAAATACTTTAGAGTAAAACATCTTTGGCAGATACTAGATTAACAAATTGCTACACGCTCTTGTAGAGCCTAGATGTTGTAGGTCAATCAATGTGTGTAGCTCCAAAGAACAAGAACACACAAGCAACCACAAGAGCAAAACATAAAAATAAAAAAGAAAAAGCAACCCACAAGTGTTTCCACTTTTCTGGAAGCTAAGGGATGTAAGCAGAAGAATCTGGGCGGGGCTTACCAAGAAACCTTTAAAAGAACCCACCTGTGTTCTTGGCGTCTCTTTCCGTCTGAAACTCCGGCATGACGGCGTGGGGACTGGAGGCAGAACAGAAATGAGGGGGGAAAGCAAGAGAATCCAAGTCAACAAATGTCATGTGAGGAGGAGAGAAGGAAGAGTCAGAGGCAACCCTGGGGTGTCTGTCCTACGTGACTGGGAAGGCAGAGAGGTCTAAACAAGGTAATCGGGTCTGGCTGGGGAGTAAATCATTTTACTTTCAGACACATTGAGTTGAAAGTGCTCTTGGACCCTAAAAAATCCCAGTGAGGCGGCTTAAAATTTTAGAATTGTTCTAACATATTTCTGGTTTTCATCTAATCTTTTAAAAATATAACCAAATGTCATAGCTAGCATGACTGTGACAGGTAAAGCTTAGGATGTCACCTCTCCTAAATAATGTTTGTATTTTAGCAGGAGACTTAATGCCATAATGTAATATTTAATGCACCCCATCGTCAAAACATAAACGCACACGCACAAAACCCGCACTAATACTGGGAAGCAGGCAAAATGGACAATATAAGAAATCGGCGTGTTACGTTAGGTCCAAAGGGGAAAGACATTTTGCAATGACGCGTGACTCCGGCGGCCCTTCTAATTGTAACACTGAGCCGCCGCCTCCTCACAGCCCGCACGGAGTTATTCCTAACTATGCTCTTCGGTGCTGCTAGGTGCTAAATATATGTTCTCCTCTGTTACGTAGTTAATGCCACATTGGACAATCTTAGATGAAACAGGACCTAGACGTCTCCCAGCCTTGTCAATCTTGCGACACCACCGTGGAGACAGCGGTTGCTGCCTCAAGACGTGGCATGAGCTCTCCCCCCAGTGGGGTCTGCACACATCAGAGACGGGCAGGAATGGTCAGTGCAGCCAAGGAGTCACCGAGTCACTGTCCCTCCCCTTGGATCCTGACTTTTGACCCATTTGGCTTCAAGATCAGAGTTACTGCCAGCTGGAGTCTAGGCGGGAAGGCAGACGCTCGCTCTTAGTTCTCTCTCTGATTCCTTCTCTTTTGGCCTCGTGGAGATGCTTTGACTCGACCTGTCATTCTGTTGTCGTAGAGTCTGAAACTCGAGTTTGGATTGACAGGGCCCTCTGGTCCTCAGCCATTCAGAACAACATGGTTACAGTTTAGCTGGTAGATGGGTGCCCGATGCCGCCCAGTTTACAGCAGTTCTGCGTTAACACCCAGGCTCAAAGTTCCAGTTAGTGACGTGGTATTTGTATCACCAGCATTTATCTTGTGTTCGTTTTGAAACCAAGAGGATAGGAGGAAAAATAATTCAGTGGTGTTAGTTCAAGTCCTCCAAAAGTCAGACTCTCAGGCAGGATTAAGCTTGCAGGGATTTTATTAGAGGAAATGTCTGCAAGCAAGAACGGAGGGCGGGCAGAGGGCCGGTCCCCGTGGAGGGGAAAGGAGAGGGAGATTGGGCCGAGCTCCCGGACTGTCAGACAGTTTCGCGGAACCTCTGCAACGCTGTCAAGGGTCCGCAAAGCAGGTCTTTGTGGGTCAGGAACTGGTGCGCCTTCGTCACCAAGCCGCACTGGGTGAGCGCAGGAGGGCGAGGGGCGGCCCCTGGAGGCACAGGCTCAGTACAGAGCGCTGATGGTTTCAAAGAGCAGCAGCTGGGGCCGCCGGTGACTCGCACTTTTCGTGGTTGAAGGTTAAGAGGCCCATTACCACGGCTGCCACACCGGCAAACAGGATTTCAGAATTCCTCGGTTACATGATCAAAATACCTAGTAAGTGATGACCTAAAAGCTCCCTGGTTTATTGTCTGAGCCCCGGATGGCCCATTCTCCAGGTTTTTGGGGCCGACTTGTTAATAGCTGTAATCCAGTGTCTGTGCCACTTATTAAAGGCAGCCCAGTGTTCCCAGGTGTATTAGTTTGCCATTGCTGCATAACGAGTACCACGACCTCAGTGGCTTGAAGCAGCGCCTGCTCATTATCTCGTAGATGTGCAGGTCGGAGGTCTAGAAGTGCTCAGCTGGGTTCTCTGTGTAGCATCTCACGAGGATGAAATGAAAGTCATGTCCAGACGAGGCTCCTGTTGGGAAGGGCTGGGGAAGAATTCACTTCCAAGCTCTTTCAAGCTTGTTGGCAGAATCTAGTTCCTTGTGATTGCAGGAGGGGGGTTCCAGATTCTTGCTGGCTGTTAGTTAGTGGGGTCCACTTTTAGCTCTTAAAATCTACTTTCAGATCCTTCCACCTGTCCCCCTCTCTCTCTGCAGCAAACCTCTCTCATTTTCAATCCCTCTTTACCTTCCGATATCCCTGACGTCCCCTTCTGCTACCAGCTGGAGAATACTCTGTGCTTTTGAAAGGCTCGTGTGATTGGAGGAGGCCAACCTGGAGGATCCCCCGTCTTAAGGTCAACTGATGAATGACCTCATTTCCATATGCAAAACTACTTTGCCATGTACTGTAGTCACAGTAGTGGTATCTCGCTGTGTCCCCAGGGTGTCATCTTAAAGTGCCACACGGGGCGTTTTGAGGAGCTCACGCCAGCCGGCCTCAGCTGCCGCGTCTTCTCCCTCTTCCGCACCTTCATTCTGCACGGCTACGTCAGGCCATACCGAACACGTCTTTTTCCTAATTCACTAAACGCATAAAAAATAAAAAAAACCTGTTATGCATAGTACACCTTTACTACCAGTTTGGGTATTACTAGTTTATACCCGTGCATAATAAATATGAAAAATTTAGTGAATTGTAGAAATTAATAAACTAACTTCTAGGTCAAGTTCTTAGTGCCTGGCTCATGACTATTTCTCAGGGTCTGTTTCCCTTAAAGACCTTTTCCTCCTCCTCTTATGCTCTAGCTACCTGTGACTTCCTTAGAAAGACAGTACCACAGTTCACCACCTACCCCAAACTACCCAAGCACACGTCCTGGAGTTTTCGTGAGCTCAAGGGGCACCAGCCAGGTCTTCATTCTCAACAAGAGTCTCCTTCCCTGGCCTCAGTCGCCCCACGCCACCCCATCCAGTGGAATGTGGAAAGGAGCCTTAGCAGAGATTCATTCTCGCCCCGTATACGGTAAAACCCTAGCGTGGCAGACCTTTCTGTTTCTTCCACATAAAGACACTCACCACCTGCCCTAACAGTGCTTGAGTAAAGGGCACAGGCTGGAGTTCTTGTGCACTAAAGCCTCATGTCTGTGAGACCTGGGAGTTTCTTTCCTGCGCCCTGGTGCTCTAACACGTGTTCTAAAGCAGTGCTGCCGTGTGCCCTGTGCCCGGCTTTCGGTGTACACAGTTCTCTCATCCCTGCTCAAAGGCCTCTCCAGCCTGACGTGGAGAAGGAAATAAATAGATGTGAGATTCTGCTTTCTCCCCACGGTAGAGGCTCTGGTGAAGCGGCCCTTCGCTTATAACGTCTTTCTACCCGAGAGGCTTCCTCGGTCCCTCATGTAGTCCCGTGACTGGGGGGACCCCTCGGTGGCCTGCCAAGCACGCACAGACTCTACCAGCCCCGGCATCGCCTCACGGAGGAGTGTGCGGGTTGTTCTCCCCCCTTCCACACAGACGAACGAACGTTCTAGTCCCAGCACGCAAGCGCTTTACCGGTTTTATTGGTCAGGTTCGCAGTCGCCTCCTTCCCTTCTGGCTATATGGCTGAGGTCAGAGTGCTAAGTTTTATGGGTTAGATACAAGAGGCTCACTGTTCCTGCTTGTTTTTCTTGTCATAAAGAGCACGGTACTGGAGAGGCAGAACTTAATGAATCAAGTCTTCGGCCCGACACCCAGAGCAGCACCTGCTGGAAGCCTCCCACCCCACGGTGAGGCGGTGCTCGCACAGGGGCCTTGTGAACTCACTACCCTTTGCACTGATGATAGATGTTCTTTCTTTAAAAAAAAACCAATAAGGTGTTTTAGACCAAAATCTTTTTTTTCTATGTTTCGATTTCAACTGTGCTATGAGCTTTAGGTATCTATAAAAATAGAAAAGCAACAGAGTTGCTTTTTTGTGTTTTTTTTAATTGAAGCTGCAAAAATTTTACATCTTTTCATCTGACCTGCCTGTATTAGGTTAATACCGAAACACGGGGATTTGATCACAATTCCTGCATATGGCAGGGAGAGTAACCGCGTATTTCCAAATACACGGAAACCAAAAGCCTGAAACTCCAAGAGTGTGTTTACAGCTGTTCCTATGAGTTGACAAGCATCGCCCATCACAAACATTAAGAAGTTGAATAATTTTCTTGACTCCAAGAAAATCTTTCTCTTAAGCTGTAAAATGTGAAACTCCTGTGTGAGAGCCTTGATGAAATACCTGGGAGAGATGGGTGACAGGTGCTTCTTAAAAATCTTCGAAATAAAGTGTGGTGACTTATCGGAGACACTGGCCTCTAAGTAAGTTCAGATAAACACAGCTGCCAGACAGCCAAGGCGATGTGCTGCTCACCGTGGGGAGAAAACGTACAGGGCAGCAATCTTGCTTTGAGAAAATGCTTAGGAAAAGTCTTTTTAACAACAAAAAATATATCATCATGCAAACAAGTGTGGGATTCGATTAACAAAAACCCTTAAATTAAGTTCCCTCATTTTACCCCCTCTCAGAATTCCTATAAAACTTCATGCAGGGAGCTTCTTCCACGTGATAACAATATATCCAGTGATTCAATGTTCCCAGAACTTACTCTAAGCTAATTGCTTATGAAGAAAAATAATGTCTGGTTAGTGTCTTCTCTTTGCCAGGCACTGTGGGATAGATTATTTAAGCCTCACAAAATCACTTCAAAATATGTATCCATTCATTCATGCAGTCAACCAGAATTTCATTGATCTCCTGTATTAGACACTATTCTAAACACTTAGGATACATCAGTAAAAAAAGCAAACATCTCTGCACTCTTGGAGCTTACGTTCTAGTGGTGGAAGAGAGGAAGTATGCGATTAATAGGCATAATAAATACATAAGTTATGTAATATAGTAGAGGGGCTGAATGTTATGGAATAAAATAAGAGTAAAAGAAATTTGGAGGGCACTTTATCAGGAGCAGTTTGCCTGATAAACTAGCATGGCCAGTGTAGGATGTAACAAAAGAGGTAGAGCATACACTATGAGAAAGATCAAGAAACTAGGGTGTTCTGAAAGCCAAATGAATGCAGTAGAGCAGGGGTCCCCAACCTAAGGTGAGTTGTATAATTATTTCATTATTATAATGTAATAATAATAGAAATAAAGTGCACAATGTAATGAGTCTGAAGCACCCCAAAACCATCACTGCACTCCTGCCAGTTGGTGGAAAAATTGTCTTCCATGAAAACAGTTCCTGGTGCCAAAAAGGTTGGGGACCGCTGCAGTAGAGAACATAATTTAAGCTTTCCACGTGGCTCAAAAATTTTAATAATTGGGTTAAATTTCATAAAACTAGTAAGTGGTAGAAGTGGGATTTAAAATTAGCTCTTTTGACTTCAAAGCCGGGTTTGTTTCTTCCAAACATCAGAAGCCCAGAACACAAGCTATAGTTGTTATAAATGTAATAAAAGCTACGAACACGAGTTATAAGAGGAAAGTGCTCTCTTGTCTGTGACAAGAAGTTTAGACCAATTTCAGTTCAGAAAATTGAGAGCAATCCACGGAGTGTTGAGAGTGATCGCTGACGACTGCTTTGCATGAACAAATAAAAATACGTACTTTTATCATATTTTAAGTGGTTTTTTGGTAGTGGTTTTCTGTTTATTCAAAATCAATTAAGGTATATTTTAAGAAGTTTTAAAGTAGGGAAGGGTAGAGTTCAAAGTGTACTACATCTTTCACCCACAGGAGAGGGGAAAGATGTGCACACCACTTGGATGGTGCATTCATTTTAGTTTCAAACAAGCGAGTGCTTTGGTTGAAATGCTCGACTGAGAACAGAAAGAGACCTGGGAAGTCCTCTTGTCCAGTGCAATCTAACTGCGCCCAGGGAATCAGCAGCCAGGGGGAGGAGATCTGAATCTTCAGGACTCTGTCTCTTCCCTGTTTTAATCAAAAAATAATCGCTCTTCTCTGGTTTATCCACAGGGCTTCCTGGTAAGATTTTCTGGGATGAAAGGACCTCACAACAAATGATACTAATTCGAACTGCAATTTTAAGGATAAGAAAACTGAGGAGCCAAAAGGTGAGTGACGAGGTCAAGATTATGGCTGTTAAGGATTGAACTGAAATCCAGATCTTAATGTTATGACCCCAAGTCCAGCGCGTGTGTGTGAGCACACACACGTGTGTGAGCGTGTTACTGTGTGTTGCTCTACACCACACTGCCTATCCCCTGATACAGGAGTGGAAGAATTCTACAGTTTTTTTCTTAAAACATGCATACCAAATTCTTGCTGATGAGCTAAGTAACATCGCCGTTTAGGTTTTAGTTAAAATCAGCTATTGAGTAATCTCAGGGGAAATGTGTGCAATTTGCACGAAACTAAGACTTCTGCACTATGCTGTCTTATTAAGGAGGCATCTCCCCCGCGGGATGGCAGAAGCCTCAAAATTCCATCTCAAAGTCTGCATGGGGAGTTCTAGGTACCAGAGGACCTAGACCAACTTTACAGTCACCAGGGCTGGCCACAGGAATGGGGCCCTGAGCTCAAATATTAATGTTACCATTGACACCTCTTCAGGCTCCTGAATTCCCTCCCCTTTATTTTCTCCGTTACGTCTAGAAACTTACTACTTCTGAGAGCTTAAGATTCCCGTCAATAGTAATGACTAATATTTTTTGAGTCTTATACACTGGGCACCACTCGGTGTTGTCTATCTATATTCTTTATTTAAATTCACAGCAGCCTTATGAGGTTAGTTTTAAAACTACCTGTAGCTTAGAAATGAGGACACAGAAGCACAGTGTGGGGTTCCCGTCCACACTCCTGACGCTGAATTCCAACCTGCAGCGTCTAACTGCGAAGCCTGGCGTGTTATAATCACCGTCTACTCGCAGGGACGTGCCCAGGCCTGTGCATCCCGGGCCTGACCACACGTCGTGTACTGTCTGAGTTATTCCTTTCTAGGCATAACGGTTTATTTTTTATAGAATTTTATACTTTGTTTGATATTTTCCCTGGGCTTTGCATCATGAAAATGGCATAAAAATCCTCCTGCTGTATAACTCATTCCGTCAAAGTCCTTCCTTGATTATAAGGCTAATCTAAGAAACTAATATTACTAGTTAATATTAATGGTTTATAATGGGATGACTTACAATTCCCCCATTTTGCACTCACCCCTGTACTATGTTAAAAATACCCTTTGCCTAATTCGAAACTGAATATTTGTGGAAAACGTAGGCTCTGTAATAGGATCGAGGGTGAATCTAGTTCTGACTACGTTGATCTCAAATCACATCTGCACAAACGTCTCCACTGTCTATGGAGAAAGCCACATTCTAAATGCACACAACTTGCAAACCATTCCGCTTTTGTCCCCTAAGGGTCCAGTCCGCGATGTGGCGGCTGGGTGGTTTCCTGCACCCAAACGCCCTTCTTACCTGCAGAGAACCACCGCCACCCGCGCCGCGCCCTCCGTTCTTCGGGAAACGGTCCCTCCCACACTCTCAACTCCAGGGTGTCAGCTGGGGCCTGTGTGTGACTCTGCTCCTTAGCCAGCCAGATTGTGATTGTCGATTGGCCTAAGTCACCGAATCCTGCCCTGAGATGTTGGAATTAGGGTCCATCAGGAGTCACTCTTAGCTCCATTCTGCTTACAAAGCTGAGATACGTGTGTTTTGGTCCCTGTGAGGTCACAGTAACTGCTATGTAGAGAACATGTGTCTGAAAAAAAAAAAAATAGAAATGAAGTCAATCGGAAAAAAGACTCTGAAATGAGGGAACTGGTGGATTCTGGCAACTCCAAGTGCCTGAGGCCAGCCCCGCCCTTGCCGTCCTGCGGGCTGAAAGCGAGTTTCACAACCCCAGTATTGCTGAGAAATTAAATCACTTTTTACACATCCGCTATTTCATTAAGAGGAGCTGGCATCATTTATTCACCGTGAGCCCTATTGATGGCCACGTTGTTTGTTTCTAAGTATTTTCTTATTCAATGATCTCATCACAAGTAACTTTGTATATAAGTTATTTCATGTTTTTTTCCCCCCAATAAATCTTTGGGATCAAGTTTTAGAAGCGAGATTGCTGAATCTAAGGGCTATTGTGTATACCATTTTGTTAGATGTGGCCAGACTCCCTCTTACTGGGGTGGTCGTGTTTGCATTCTCATCAGCAACATGGGCGGGTAAATAGCCTTTATCTCGGTCCTGGCTCACCTACCTATGTTTAATGAAGGAATTCTTCAAAGATTCTGGAGTGTGAATGGCAAGCACCCTTTCCTGGTTTCTCAGTTTTCCTCTGCTGTTACCGTCTTTGGCCATTTCAGTGAAGGGCTGCAGGCAGAAGCGAGTTACTCTTGTGGAGTCAGAGTGCCGTCCTGTCCCCAGGCCCTGGCATTCCCTTCCGCCAGCGCTGAGTCAAGCAAAGCAGAGGGCACACAATGTTTCTATTGCCCCGGGAGACCTGGTGGACCCATGCGAATGCCGTGCAAGACCAAGTAAACATTTAGCAGCACAATTGTCTTTCTTGATTATTCACGTGTGTAACCATTTGCATGTTTTATTTACATTAAGGGTGCTCTTAGGAAAATGTGTTAGTACTAAAAGCATTGGGAACGAGTTTGAGGCCAATGCTAAAAATCAGAAGTCTGAGTCAGTTCCCTTTTACAATTGGTCTGGACAGAGAGTTCCACTTCATTGGGAATTACTAGTGTGAAGAAAAACAGTAAGAAAGCAAAACCCGCTGCTGACTTCCTCAAAGGGTAGAAATGGGATGGAACAGAAAATGAAAACTTGAGAATTACATTTGTTCCCTTCTCTTATGATCATTTCTTTCATACCTTTTTATGCTTGACCTGCCTGAACGTGTTTTCTATTTCATTTTCATTGAAGTTTTATTTTTTATCATATCATCTATACATTTCAAAGTGATCAGCCTGATTCTTAATGCAAATCAGAAAATGCTTTTACTTTTTATTATATATCTCAGTTGAGTATAAATGGCACATGTGATTAAAAATTGATAAGCATTTTTAAAAGCCCAATATCAATAAAAACAAATGTAAAAAAAAGTTCCTAAGATTTACATAATTTTATGACTAATTTTGCCAAAATTTTCTTTTTTTTCTCAATTGTAGAGATTTTGAGTTATGAGGGAGTTTAGAGATTGACTATTCCTGAAACTCATTTAGAGATGAGAAAATTACGTGTCAAAGAAGATTCTGGAAGAAGATCAGCCTGACTTGTATCAGATAAGTAGTTCACGGTAAGACTAGACTAAAGCACAAATTTTCCAATTTCTTAATTCAATGTTTTTACCATGAAATCTTGAGACATTTATTAGTTTTCGCCGCTATCGTCATTGCTGTTGTTAATAGGAGGAAACAAAAGAGTAAAAGATGATTGTACTTTGGTGTTGTACGGAACTAGTTTGAGGCCAGCTGATCTCCTTTGCTGTGATTCAGATGATTCTGCTCAAGTCTTTCCAGGAATCTATTGTATAAAGAATTGACAAACTTCCTTGTAAAAATGAATTTAGCCTCAGCCCAATCACAAAAACTCAGAGTTAACATGAGGGACGGTTCCAGATTCAGCAAGGTGCTTGATGTGGTTCCGCTTTGTGGATTTATGCTTGATTACTTGGATGAATAGAACTACTTTGTTAAATCTTGGTACGATATTGGAAAAAATGTGGTTCTTTGGTACCATTTTACCAGTGTTAAAGTCGGAAAAAAACACAAACCATCCCTCCTAATTCCCTGCATGGAGCAGCTCTGGCAGTTTACATCAGCACCGCAGGGGTGTTGGGAGTGGGGGGTCCAGAGTGGCAGAACTTGGCAGCCATGTTGCTGTCACCCGACGAGACCGCTCTGTCAGCGGGGGAGAGCATGCTGGCTGCTGTGCAGCCTGCAGCCAAGGGAACAGCGATGCCCAGTGGGCACAGTTACAATGCAGAAGGAAGGAGAAGTGGAAGAAAGAGGCTGGTGCGGTGCACGGGTCGGCTGGGTTTGTGAAGTCTCCTGGGACCTCTCAGAAATACTCTGGGCCAGGTGGAGAGAGGGAGGGAATTCTGAAGACTTGGGCTCTGCTGTGTTCAGTGGGGAAGGTCTTAATGGAAATAATTCCATGTTTTATGTATACCCATTGTTCATGCTTATTTTGTAGCAGCCCAATGTCATGAATGAGACAGGTGAAAGGTCTTTCTCCTATCATTCCATGATCACAGCGAAAATCCTAAGGTAGTGATTTTTACTTCATATAATCAGAGTTTTTACCAAAAATGGGACAGAGAAGATAAAGATGATTTTTGTACTTTGAGCTTACCCACTCTTTGAAAGCGCCATTATACCATTATAAAGACATCATATCTCAATTCTTTTTTCTTTTATCAATCCCTAAACCATTGCTCCTAAAATCATCTAAACTTTCTCTTTATATACCTGGATGCTGATTGCTGTAGAAAATCACATTTTAATAAAGAACGTAGCAAGGGAAGTGAAAAGGAATGAAGCATTAACAGTAACCAAAAGTAAAGAGGTGCATGTGGAGATGTGAGATTAAAAGTAGTGACCGTGACATAAGACGGTCACACTGCCTGGTAAGCCAGCCAGCGGGCTCTGTCGGTCACCCACTGCTGTGCAACAAGTCACCCCGAAACTTAGCAGCTTAAATGAACAACGACTTCTGACCTCAATTTCCGTGTGTCGGCCATCTGATGTGGCTTGGCCAGGTTCCTGTCAGCTCAGGGTCACCTCCTGGTCTGTAATCAAGGGTTTGGTTCGGGCATCAGTCACTCAAGATTTGATAGGGGAGGCTCTGCTTGCGAGCTCACTCAGGTGGCTGCCGAGAGCCTCTGTCCCTTGCCATGTGCGCCCTTGCACGAGACTGCGTCACGACACGGCAACTGGCTGTCCCCACAGAGAGTCGTTCAGGAACAAGCAAAAGAGAACAACCAAGACACAAACCAGTTCTTTTTTGTAACCTAATCTTGGAAGTGACTCCATGGCCTCTGCCGCATCCTATTTATTAGCATTAATTCAGTGTGCAGCCCATGCTCACAGGGAGGGGCTTGCACCAGAGTTCACAGAGCAGGAGATGAGGCTCGCTGGGCCCGTCTTAGAGGCTGCCAACCGCAGACTCCATGACAGAGAACGCTTTGGATCGTGAGTTAAGCATGTTTATGGATCACTGGGCAGTTTGAGATTTGGGCGCCTTCCCCTTTATCTCCCCTGATACGCTCATTCTCTTTCGTTGTTGAAAGCATCCAGATTTATTGGAATCTTCTGTTTTGAATTCCATCATCTCTCTTCTGGGCAATGATAATTGCTGCTTAAATGGTGTATAAACAGTTCAGCTAGTAAACCCCTTAGTTCATCATTCACGCTGTACCCAGAGTGATTTTTTTGCAACACAAATGATGTCATCTACTACCTTCCAACCATTGCTCATATCCGTTGTTTTAAGATCCTTCACTGGTTTCCTGTTGCTCTTAGGACAGTAGACCAAATTTTTTAACATGGTTTATACATGCTTGTGTGACCTGTCACGGCCCTCAACCTCCAGTAACAGCGGTCTCCCTGGGGGCTCTGCTCCAGCCGCATCATGTGGGTTCTGAGCCTTTCCTTAGGCTGCCTTTCTTCTTCCGGTATGGAGTGTCTACATGTGTAAGTTTCTCTCCGTGGGATGTTCTCTGCCTGCCCTCCCCAACTCCATACCCCGCTTCTTCACATCTGTAAATGCAAACTTTCCACTCCAGCAGCATTTGCCTGGCAGATATCAAAACTACATCTCACCACCAGCTCTAAGCAGTTGTGGCTGAGCTCTAACCAGCTCGTAAAAGACTGTGAATTTTGAGTGACCTTGGCACACCAAACCTTTACTGGGCCTGCTGAAAACTCTTTACTGATCAATAGACTAGGAGATTTATTTTACCCAACCATATATAGAACTTGCACTCATTTAGCTGATCCACAGAGCTAGTTTTTAATCTTTACTTAGCACATTACCAAGAATACCCTTGCCTAGCACTTAAAAATCTGCAAATTTTCTCCGTGGGTGAATGGCTTGGTGAATTTCTCCACTGGTACATGTTCCCTTGATGTGCAAGTTAATATGACTGAGCTTTTTTTTTTTTTTTTATGTTTTTAAGATCTTGTGGTCTTCCTTTTGTTCTCTAGCCCTTTACTTTAGAGCCCTCTGATTATCTAACCGCGTGATCGGCATCCTCTTCTGCCATTAGATTTCGAGTTCCCAGGAAGTGGTGCCTATGTTTGCACTTACCGTGGTATCTTCCCCAACACTTAGCAAAATGCCAGTAAGTAAATGGGTTCCCAGTACATATTTGTTGAATGAATAGTAAATAACTTTTGATTTTATGACCTCGTATTCAAAACCAGGCAAGAATATATTGTGAACTATTTCTTTTCTGGTGATGTAGGTCTTAGATTTTTGGGCAATGGCTGACATTTTCGACTTAATCGAGATGAATCTATCTTAATTGCTATGTTAGTATGTGTTTACCAGTTGCAAAAGGGATTTAATGATTTGGAGAAAGCCTACCTCTCCTCCCGATTCTTCTGACATTACCAGTAATGTGCTTGGCCAGCTGTACAACACTGTCCGTGTGCACAGAAATTCTTTTCTGAAAAGCACAGGTGATCATGTTACATTCTGAAGCCTGAGATCTGATTACTCTTGTTAGAGTAGCCTGAAAAGTTACCAATGTCATTAGTCGTCATTAAATTACTCTGCTTGGCTTTCTACAAGGAGCTCTGGTATTTAACTCAGCAATCCCTCATGGCTGTAAATTCCATAATGTGAACATGCGTTTTCATGGGGCTGCACATCCACTGACAGACTCGACGTGGTGTTGCTCTAAAAGTGACTCTCAGTAAGGAAAGCAGAACCCCAACCTAAGAATTCTAATGGAAATCATGGAAATCCAAGTCTTAAAATTAAGTGTGTGTGAGCATTGGCATGCTCAAATTGTCTTCTCCACCTCATCCACTACCCTTCTATTTTGCTGTGTTCAAGCAATTTAATTCTGCATCTAATTTTAATCTGTAAACCATATCCCTTCCTGCAGTTGTAAAGCATGTGTTAGCACTTAACCAGCAGGAGGGGGTTGCCTAAGGTAAGAGGATTGATAGCATGAACCAGGCATCTTAAAAATGGCTTTGTGTGAGTTGGCGCCACCAGCTAAAGCTTTATGTTCACGGGGCCAAGCTGTCTGTCCAGGGCTGAGGGAGACTCAGGCAGGGAACACAGTGAAATCTTTTATTCCTGCTTCAGGGTGTTGATGTTTCAGGAATACGTGCATGATGAGGGGCTGTTTAAAGAACTCTAAACATATTCACAATCTGCTTTCTTAGAGGGAGCAGGAAGAACGAGTTAATTTATCTAAAAAGGGTGAGAAGTGACCTGAAAATGTGATTAAGACCCTTCAAAACTGTATTGGATTGTGATGGCATCAAGTACAGTAAAAGAAAGGATGATAAAAACACAAATATGCTTGTTACATAAATGGTATCTCTTCATACTAGCTATATGTTACAGTCTTAGAAATTAAGAAAACACAGTTTATATCTAGAAATTATTCTTACCTTAAAGTCAAGGGGAAAGTTAGGTTTTAAAGTCAGCACTTAGCATAGAAATCATGCACAGCTAAAAAAGCTTTGAAAAATCCTTGAGACACCTGTAGAGTTTAAACCACTTCATTTTTGGTTAATGGCAGGGGAAAAATTAAAATCTTTTCCAAAACCTTTCCATAATTTTTTTCTTACATCATCTCTTCAGGCTTAATTATATTCCTTGTTTAATGTAAGCAAGGCCACCCATCAATGGTGAAGTTCTGAAGGTAAATGCTGTATTTCATTTACTCTAAGATTCATCTTTTTCACATTTTAACATCTCTGAAATGGAGACATGTTTTATAATCGATGGCATTTTAAAATTAGAACGGTCAGGGTTTCCTTCTTCCTTCCTTCCTTCTTCTTTTCTTCCATCTTTCCTTCCTTTTCTTCTTTCCTTTCTTCCTTCCTTTTGATCTTTCTTCTTTGTCTTGTCATTAATAGTTTCTTAGATTTGAAGAAATATAGTAGCTAATTCACATATGGTAAATCTAATATAATTAAAATGAGAAGTAAAATGACCAAAATTCCAGCATTAATAGTTAAAAATAATAACTTTTTACATAATGGGATCCCATTACATAGGAATAGAATTTACTACTAATATGAAATATTTCCTATGTGTCAGGCCCTATGCTAAAGTCATTACATGACTGACTTATCCTTAAACCAACATTATCAGGTAGAGAATATTATACGAATTATACAGTTGAAAAAGCTGAGGCTTAGCAAGTTAATGAATATCCTCATGTTTGCTGCTCTGGTAAGCTGAGATATGATCCTCTGTCCAAGTTCTGAAAGCTTTTACTTAATTACGAGTAGGCTCTCCTTTTATTGGAACACCTTTAGGTTATTATTATTTCCTATCATGTGATGTCATAACTTATTGTCCCACTCCCCATGTTTGGACATGTACCTTGCTTCTATTATGACATATTTTTAAAATAATGTTGCTTTGAATATCTTCAGATATTCAGATATCTATATGTATGTGTGTGTATACATATGTATATGTATACACACACACATTTACAAACATTGCAGTCCTTCATTTCAAAATATATTAAAAACCTATTGTAATCAGAACAATATGACACTGACATAAAAAACAAATACATTGACCAATAGAACTGGTAAAAAGCCCAGTAATAAACTGACATTTTTATGGCCAATTGATTTTTGACAAAAGGTCCAAGAACACACAATAGGAGAAAGACAGTCTCTTCAATAAATGGTATTGGGAAAAACAGATATACACATGCAGGATAATAACATTGGACCCTTATTTCATAGCACATACAAAAATCAACTCAAAATGGATAAAGGACTTAAACATAAGACCTGAAACTGTAAAACTACTAGAAGGAATCATAGAAGAAAGCTCCATAACATTGGCCTGGGCAATGATTCCTTGGATAGGACTCCAAAAACATAGGCAACAAAACCAAAAATAGACAAATTTGAGTACAACAAACTAAAAAGTTTATGCACAACAAAGGAAACAATTAACAGAGTGAAGAGACAACTCATGGATTGGTAGAAAATATTTGCAAACCATCTGACAAGGGACTAATATCCAGTATAGATAAGGAACTCAACAGCAAGGCAACAAATAACCTGATTAAAAAATGGGCAAAGGAACTGAACAGATATTTCTCAAAAGAAGACATATCAATGGCCAACAGAGATATAAAAAATGATCAATATCTCTACTCGTCAGGAAAATGAAAATTAAAACCACAATGAGATATCACCTCACAACTCTTAGCATGGTTATTATCAAAAAGACAAATTATAACAGTGTTGGCAAGGATGTGGAGCGAGGGAACCCTTGTACAGTGTTGGTGGCAATGTAAATTAGAAGTACAACCGTTTTGGGCAATAATATGGAGGTTTCTCAAAAAAACTAAAAATAAAATTTTCATATGATCCAGCAACCTCACTTCTGAGTATATATCCAAAGGAATCAAAATTGGTATGTCAAAGAGATATCTATAGTCTTATGTTGATTTCAGCATTATTCACAACAGCTAAGCCATGGAAGGAACCTAAGTGTCCATGGATGAATGGGTAAAGAAAATGTGTACACTTATACAACAGAACACTATGCAGCCTTTAAAAAAGAAATTCTGTCATTCTTAACATGGATACAACTGGAAGATTTTATGCTAAGAAAAATAAGACAGACACAGAAAGGCAAATACTTGTCATCTCACTTACACATAGAATCTAAAAACTATCAGTCTCATAGAAACAGAGTAGAAAGGTGGTTACCAGAGGCTGAGGGGATAGGGAAGGATGGGGAAAGGGAAGATGTTGATCAAAGGATGGAAAATTTAAGTTAGACTGGAAGAATAAGTTTTAGTGATCTACTGAATTCTATGAAGACCTCAGTCAATAACATGCTGTATTTCAAAATTGCTAAAAGAATAGGTTTTTAGTGTTTTCATCACAAAAAAATAAGTTGGTGAGGTGGTGGGTATGTTTATTAGTTTGATGGAATCTTTCTACAATGTATACATAAACCAAAACATCACACTGTATCCCAGTAACATATACAATTATTATTTGTCAATTAAAGTGAATGAATAAACACATAAGACAGAATCTTAGAGATAGACTTTTTGATTCAAACTTTATAAGCATTTTTTAAATTCTTGATAAAGATTGCCAAAGTGTTTTCACAAAGTTTACATCAGTTCATACTTTCATGAGCATTGTATGGTTTTGATGTCAAAGAACAAACACTAGTCTTAGCTAAAAAATAAAGCAGGATGTATTTCAAGCCATCGAAAGTCTAATAGACATCCAAAACAGACATCAAAAAACCAGCAAAGATAGCTGGGAAGATGAGTTTTGGACCTGTACCTTTTTGGACTAAAGCTACTTCATCCGTCTCTCAGGGAATTGCAAAACATCTCGTGCCTGTTTCTTATTTCTGCTCTTCACTAATCACCTTCTGCTTCTTACTGACATATAAACAAAGTGAAACGTTAAGCTAGCCCAGATCTTCATGACATTATACATTTTGTACACAACCACTACCTCCTGAAGACTTAGTATGTTTTAGTTCAAATTCCTAAAAATGAAAATATGAGGATCTCAGCCAAGCCTACGGACTGGCTCCCTTTGGAATAGCTGTGAACCTCTGATCCAGTCATCCGTAGCTGGGAAGATGTGAGGTCCCAAGTTCAAAAAACAAAGTGAGATCAAGCCTTGAAGTGAATATCAGTAGAAACCAAAGGTAATCATGTCTAGTAAAATGTGAGAAGATTCCTGTTAGTATCACTAGATTCTCTGTCATTTTCCCCATCAGTTAGCTTTACTAAAGATCAATTAGATCTCATTGTTTCCAATTTGAATTTTCACGAGTAAAGCAGAATTTTACATCGTGGATATATCACTCATTTGCGCTTCTTCTGCGACTGCTCTGTTCCTGTCCACTGCTCATTTATCTGAGTTGGTAATTTTTTTCTCACCACTTTTTCATATTAAAATATTTAAAATTTTACATATTAAGTGTATTAATCATTTTTGTTATAATTGCTCATATTCTTTTCCATTGTGCCATTTGCCTTTTCATTATAGGGTTACTTGTGACATGCTACAGTTTGCAATGTTGTCAAATCTTTCCATTATTTTCTTTTTGCTTTGATTGTGTTAATACTGAAAACAACTTTCACCATTTCAAGGTTAATCTTCAACTACATTCTAGAAAATTTTGACAAATTATATTTAATTTCTTAAGGTACTCAAATAAATCTTGTGAGATTATGTGAGGTTCCAGATAAGATTTCATTTTGTCTCATTTAGCTAATATTCATAGCATTTTTCCTACCAGAACAATTCATCTACTGAACATATTAGTACCTTTTATTCAAGGTGCATTAAAGGGTTCCAACATGTGATTAGATTTTTACAAATATTTTTTTTTCAGATACTGTGGAGAAAATACTAAACAGATGGCAGGCTGATGCTGGATAGAGAATTAGGAGACTAATGGAATAGTAGAAGTAAGAAGTATTTATTTCCGAACTAAGGTAGCAGAAGTACACAGAAAACTTGGAAGCTTAGCAGGATAATAGAAGGGAGCATCTTTAGGACTTCGTGATTTTATGCGTAGGAAAAAACAGAAAGCAAGAAGCAGGAGTATGAGATGACTTTGATTTATGGATTTTGTTGCTAAGTAAATCAAGGATGTTATCACCTGGGGAAAAGCTGATGAATCAGCTGTTGTCATGGATAAGTTTGGGTCTATGGGAAGAGCAGAAGACAGTTAGATATTTAGTTTTGGGATATCTATCCTGGAGAAAAAGACTTGAGTATCAGCAGCATCTAAGCAGATGTAAACATCATGCATGTGCCTGAGATTCCTTCAAAGATTGTAAGGTATGAGACAACATAAACGCCAGAAAGCCCAGGATGTGTCTCACAAGGATACTAGCATTGTGAGATTAAGCAGATTAAGAAGTGCTTCTTAAAAAAAAAAAAAAAAGACGTTAGTTTTACAAGAACAGAAATCCAAATGAGAGTAGGGTCACAAAAGTCAACGGAGAATGGAGTTTAGCAAGAAGTGGTCAGTGTCGTCAGATACCGAGGGGAGTTCAAACAGGGTAACTGGCAGAAAAGTGTGATTAGCATTTGGCATCCTGGAGCTCACCGGTGATCTGGTGAAGAGCAGCTTCCGTGGAGCGATGCTCTGCGGCGGGAAGGAGGGAGATGGAAGCAGCCAAATCACGGGTCTCTGAGGTGAAACGGGAGGGCAACGCAGACAGTGCTGCGGGATCCCACACACTGTTTCCAAAATCTTAGATTTTAAAGAGAAGGAAAGAAGTGGGGTAAGCAGCTAGAGGACGAAGCAGGTACAGAGAAGATTTTTCTTAGATCCGTTTTCCGCTGGAGAAGAGAGAAAACCAAATCTTGTTGCAATGACGTGGAGAGAGCCGCAGGGGAAGAGGAGAGGCATGCCGCGGGCAGGAGGAGGGATGACGATGGGGCCGCAGCCTGTGCGTTGGTGGCTGCGACCAAGGAGGTGAGGGGAGCGTGGTCAGGAGGACTAAAGCTTCCCAACGAAAAGTCAGCCCGCCTGCGGGAAGGGGAGAGGAGCGGTAGAGGAGGGAGGTAAACGCCTGGGCTGACGGGCAGGGACTGGGACGTCTGCAGGTAAAGGGATCGAAAGGTCAAGGAACAGAAAGCATCATGTATTTGATGCATTTTTCTCAATGCACACTGAAGCCTTCCAGGGACTCCCAACATAAACAGTCTAGAAATATCTTATTACTGTATATAATAATATAACCATTGCTATCATTACAAATGGAAAACTTAAAACTGATGTGACCTAATTCAATTATAAATTGTCCTATATAAAAATAGAGAGCCAAACTAAGAAAAACAATGATATATCCGTATAGCCTTTTACTTGAAAAGTCAGATGAATAAAAATGAGGCAATTCATGTGCCATGGTTATAAATCCAATGATGAAGGTCAGGTTTTTGGAAGGAGAAACACAAAGTGGGAAAAATTTTAATTTAAAGTTGAAACTTAATTAGGAAAATCAATCTATATGACTACAGTAAGTGTTCTGATAGTTACGTAGTTATTTTGTATATACTTTCTTTCTTCCTTTAGCAAATTCCAAAGTGAGAGGAAATATCATTTCAGTGAATCCTCACCCAGAGAAGCAGAGAGAGAACACTGACTGGTGTTTATACCCCAGTTCGGCTAGTAAATCTAACCGAAGGTGTAGAGGGTGGGTAGTTTTTAAGTGTTGCTGATTGTTGTAAAACCAGGAGTGCCAACGGTGTGGGTGCTGGCATCCTCCTTTGTATCTTCCTTTCACCCACAGTAGGAAGCTGTTCTAACCTAGATGATTATGTTATACGTGCTACGAGCAAAATAGTTCATCTTCTCTAAAAAATTTTATAACACACAGACAGGTAGAGAAGTATTATTTGTGTTTAACGTCGTGCCTTTTTCATGGAAATCTGATTGCATAATATAAATTATATAAATAAACCCGAAGGCTCTGACAAATTGAATTAAAGTCAGAGACAATATTCCCCCTTTGAATACGTCTTTCCAAGATGGAATATCTGTTGATGATGACAGTAAAAATCGGGGCCACAGTTGCATTCATTGTTCAGTGAGCTTGTCCACACAGCTCAACCCACCGACAGCAATGAATGTTGATTGTGACCTTCTAAAAAATAATCTCCGAACAGGGAAGGGAAAGTCCTGCAGTGTCCTGCTCTGGTTTCCGGTCTTCAGCGAATTCTGAGCACCATGGAGTAGATGATGGTTAGCCATAGGGTACAATCAACGGTCGATGGTTTTGATTTTAATTCCAAACTCACCGACAGCGTTGAATGTTCACTGAAGCAACCTTGAAACTCAGAATTCTGCTGACCTTACGGCATCTGTGAGTATCTGAAGAGGGCGAGAGACAGAAACAAAAGAGGGCCTTTCGTCATACATTTTATGCATTTTAAGCCATTTCAAAAGAATAAGAAAGGAGAGAAAGAATAAGTGTGATTTCTCCAAGCAAGAGTTTGGCAAACCTCCACGTCACATTGTATGAGAGAGAAGGATCTGTTTCATTGATCCGATTCAAAATGCCTATCTTGGCTTGGTTCCAGGGATGGAATTATCTCACTGTTAAAGACAGGGAGAATTTGTTATTCCAAGTAGTTTGAGGTATCAAATCAAAACAATATCTCATAATTTAAATATTGCTATGCTATAGTTGGTAAACCTGATATATTTAGATTATGCAAAAACTAAACAGAATTCTCTTAGATTTCCTCAAACTAATGCCAGTGCTACTCTTTTATATTGAAATTACATATTTAATACATTTTATTCTAAAATTTGATTTTTAAAATTAGTATCATATCCTGAGAATATTCTTATTTAGAAAATACTGAACAAATTATAAATGAAGAAACCAGCTCAATCCATTTCTCTTAGTTTATGGCACAAAGATTTTATTAAGACCGTGAAGGGTAAATACAATCTATATAAACTACGAAGCCATTTATTTCCAATTGTTTTGAATAGATTTGAAGCTCCTAACACCTTTATATGGGTGGATAGATGGGAGATTCTTCCCATAAACCTTTTTTCTAAGAGTGTTTTATGATTAATGCTTATTTGTAAATTATATAGAACTCTATTGAATTTATTTTTAGAGCCATCTTCAATAATTTTCTATCATCAGCTACAACAAAAGTCACTTTGGATGCATCAAAACCAGGATAGAAAGTCACTATTTCATCCACTTAACTGATATCCAACATGGTAATACAGTAATAATTTATGGGTAAGACAAATCGCAATAATTTGGAATATCCCTTTGAAAGTGACCATTGTCTCTTTAAGCCAAGGCAATTGTTTCTGAAACATTAGTGAAATATGTATCTCACATTTTTACACATTCTGATATTTATTCACTTGGACTATTTTAGCCATTAATTATTTAATACCTTCTGAACAGATTATTTACATGGAAACTTTTTCTAACAGACTGTTTTTTGGAGGGGGGCAAACAGGGGTTACTGATCTATGGAAGTATGTTTTGAGGTGGAAAATAGACATAGAATATAAAACAGTAATTAATCTGGCTTTCGCTGTGTGTAATTCTTTTGAAATAAGCAGATTTTTCCTACAGAGCAACACGCTTTAGAAGGATGCCTTATCGGTGGGCATTTCTGTGTTGCTGCTGGAAAGAATACCGTCCTGGGACTGAGGACCCGTTCGTTTGCGTTATCAATTACGCCGAAGCCTGTCGCTCCTGTTCTGTTGCTCGCCTATTGCGGTCGCAGTGTCAGGTCAACGCACAGCCGTTCTCAATCACGCCTCTTCATCTCTTGCTTCGTCTGCTGACATTTGTATAACGGGGATGTTGTGATAAAAGACTCTAAACCGTGTATTTTGCCTTAATATGAAATATGTATTTGGCCTAGCAATAAGCACAGCTCTACGCAGTTACAATTAATTGCAATGCACAGCTAGGACATTTTGTTTTCTAAAACATTCTCCTAGAAGTCTTTCACAGAATACAATTAAACCTAAAATTCTTGAATTTTTAAAATAAAAATATGAAATATATTAACGTAAATGTTAAAATCCTTAAAAATCTTATAATAATTTGCTTATTAACAGAAATTACATTAAATATTTTGTCATTTACACATAAAATAGCAGCAGTAAATGCAGTCCTTAAATGTTTCTTCTTTCCCTGCGCTAAATTAGATGCATGTTTCCCATAGTCATAGTTTGTTGAAAATAAAACCTCATCTCTGAGCAGTTTAAATTGTCCACGACAGGCAATAGGATCCCTGTGTGCTTGCTTGCACTTACCCTAGAGTCAGAGAAGAGAATAAACTTCAGGGCTCTATATTCTGAATTATTTTTGTCCCATTCAGAAAAATTGTTCTACTTGCTGGTTCAACTTAGTTTCTTGCTAATTCATGTGAGCTTTCAATCACTCTCTTGTATTTTCTAACCCTATCTCTCCCATATTTTTATTTTTATAACTTATACTTAGCTATAAATCATTTATTTTTAGCATATTGAGATTTAATAGTACTGAGATTTTACATTTTCTGTAAGAAAGTGTGCAGTGTTATTTTTTTAGAACACACTGTCCATAATTCCAGAGTTCTAAATCGGTGGTCGCAATCTGCATTCTTGAATAATTTTCCTCGTATGAAAAGAGCCACAAGCAATAGGTCATTTATGGATAAATCTCCTCCTATCCCCTTTTCCCTAATTTTGGAGGGTTGCGTGGGCAGGAGAAAACAAATCTGCACCCAGACCAGATTTATCGTAGCCTTTATTTCTCATCCCTAGGCTCGTGGGAACATTCAGTATTTCAGTTTTGCTTAAGGTTAGTAGGTCATAAATAAACCAAAGCAATTTCTTTGCTTTGAGCAAGAGGGTCACGGAATACATGAAATACCACTTTCAAACAAAGCAAACCCTAACATGAATTGACAGAGAAACATAAAAAGTAGTGCAACGTGCCTCAGTAAAAGGCCACAGGGATTTGGGATGCTGAAGTTGTCTGTTTTAGGAATAGGTTACGTATCTTGTTCGATGATCTGTATTTAATCTAAGTGACTTCCTCTGCCAGTCCTTCCAGAGGGCGAGTGTGTGAAGTAGAGCATCTCCATGTCAGTCTCCCGTCCGCTCCCCTCCTGACGCCTCGACCTAGATTTAGCACGTGGGCGTTGATCTGGACTGGGTTGGGGGCGGGGGGAACGAGCCTTCACTACCACGTACATTTTATCTCTAATTCTAGTTATTTGAAAATTTGAGGAGCAGCACGTAGTTACAGATTTATAGTTTAATCAGTTTTATTTTCTGTCAATCTATTCAAAACATAAAGAAGTAAAAAAAATTACATTTTTAAAAAATGCCATTGCTTCTTCCTTCCTCCTCCAAAGGAAATAACACTATCTCTGAAACTCATCATAAATACACTTCCAGCTTCACTAGTATTTGGGGGTCCCAAGACCCCTTTCTGACATCTATTTCCATTTTATGAAATCTCATGAAATATTTCAGCATTAGCATTTTTACCTTCCCAGTTAGACAGTGAAAGTGTCCATTCCAGAAATGCTCATTCTGGGTAATTACAATTGTAATTATTGGTGCTTCTGGATACTTCCATAGAAAGAGCAAAGGCATGAAAGAGGTCAGAAACTGATTAAATGCAGTTGAGAGCCAAGCTGAGCACTTGGACATGGTTCTCCACTGAGAAAGAAGAAAAATCGGGGCAAGGCATCACAGCTTGGCTCAGATTAGACATCTTTTACTACTGAAATCCTGGCGCCCCAGAGGGGACTATAATTTTGTTTTCCAATAGCTTTGTAATTACTGATAGCCCTTACTCCTGTTGACAGCAAAGAGCCTGAAAAGTTTCTGTTTCTCCTTCCCAGAAAACTGTGGGAATGATTCTATATTACTCACTTTTTTTTTTTCTTGACATTACTCAGTTTGTAAAACGTCTTATGAATTTGCTCTGGAGAAGGAAAGAATTTCCAGCACAGTCTTTGCACTATTTGGCAAAGTTACCAGAGATTTGAAATGATTAATTTATTTAAAATATACATAGGAACTGAATTTACATATAGGAAACCCACATTGTATATTTGTTACAAAATAGGCTGTGAGTGATTTAAAGATATTTTCCACAGAAAAATCCATCCAGCTGATGTTTATTGACCACTGAAAATTTGAAAAGCAAATTTAAGCTCTGAAAAGAGTTAGAAATCTACTGATTACTCATCTTTGTGGTTTGTTTTTGTAAGTATTCACAGACATAAGTATTCTTTAAAAACTGTATACAAATTCATTTATAAAGTTTACTGTAATAGAAACAGTTAAAAAAGAACCATCAGAATTCCAACATGGACTTCACTTTTAATAATGACCTATTACTGATATTAATTATTGATTCCTTTGCTTATTTTACTTCAATTAACAACTTAATATTACATGCTGGATTAAAACATTTTTTTCAGTGAGAGTGTATACATACAAACTATCTCTGCATGTATTTTCTATGCATATGAATTGCAGCAATTTAAAAGGTGTACTTCACCGGGCACCGTAAGGTAATAACTAAAGAAAGAGCAATAGAATTAAGTCACTGAACCCAGGATCTGCCACTGGGCTTCATTACGTAACCTCTGTGAATTTTACTTTCCTGGCTAAAATGTGGATAATAATTAGAATAGTGTTTAAATATTGTTGTATTTTTAAACATTTATCAATCTTCATATTTTTATTATCATTACATATGCTAGCTCAATACATTTCTGAATAATCCTTCATCATAGATATTCTTTAAGGGATCGCATGATACTCATTATTTAAGAGACAATAATTCATCTAGATCTCCTATGATTCCAATGCTGCTTCTCTCCAAAAACACCTGTTTTTCTACTTCTAAAATAAAATTTAAAAAAAGGATTAAGTTTCTTTGCTGACTGGCCTCGAGATGTATCAGGTTTTTCTTAATGCCACGATAACACTGCCAGTGAGATGCGGCACTCTGCTGCGTGGCTTTCTTACTGGTAGGTGGTAGTGACTGACAGGCAGGGCGGCTCTCCCACGACAGGTAGCTCTAACGAGGACTGATGTCTGCATCAAAGTTATAATTAATCTTAAACTATCCTGGAGTTAGGAACCTTCGATTAACCTAAAGCATCCCTGTCTTAACCTTCAACATTAATACAGAGTATGATGGCTACAGTGTATTCAGGGTAATTATTTCTGATCACCTTTCAAAATAATTTCTTGTCCTTGAGCTTATGCCACAGATAATCTTAAATCAAACCAGTATGCCTTTGGCTCTACTTAGACCAGTGTTTAAATATTGTTTTATTTTCATAAATTTATCAATCTTCATATTTTTCAGTATTTTGAGGTTTGTTTGTTGGAAAACTACTTATGTTTGTTCTGAAATGTAGGCTCCTTCCTGGAGCAAAAAAAAAAAAAAAAAAAAGATGACAAAGAAGAAGAAAATATATACATTACTACATTTTTCCAAAACCCTTGAACTTATACTGTAAATAAGTAATATTGGTCTATCAAAACTATTTCTTTATGAAAAATGAATCATTTAAAGAATGAATTTACAACAAAGTTTTTTTGATAAAAATAATTTTTTATAGAAAAAGGCACAATGATAGTGTGAAGTTTAGAGTGAACTGATTATAATAAACACTTTGTATCACAGTGAAGCTAGGATTTTTTTTCCATAGTGAAGATCCATCGTGTCAATAGTATAACCCCACGACTCCCACAAACTGCCAACGCCACTGTGAGCAGTGTTGATTTTTAGCAAAGAAACAGAGTGCCCTTGATCCAAAACTTTGCACTAATGGTTGATTAATTCCTCGGTTTGGAAAGGACAGACATGTTAACTGCTGTTCAAAACAATATAAAATTAATCCCAAGTAATCTACTATGATGTCAGTAACAAATTTGTCTTATTGTGTTAGTATTAATAATGTAAATTAATATTGGAAAATTAAGAGTAATATGTGTGTCAGAGTAAATATTTTTCTGAGAAAATATTTTTTCTGGGAAAACATTGACATAATAGAACTTCAATATGAAAAGACACAGACACCTTGCTTATACAAATTGTTAAAATTTGCCAGGGGGTGGGGAACCTGAAATGCATAATTAAAAACAAACAAACAAACAAAATACATGCTAGGCTTATTTTATTTTTCAGGTGGAACAATACAATATTATTTTACTATTTTATCATGTTACATTATAAGATGACTACTTATAATTGTATTTTGAGAATACTGATAACATCTTTCAGATTTCTTATGTTCCATTCAAAATTCAGTCTATAATGTAGAGTCTCCCAAGCTTTTTGACTGCATTCCGCATTATGTTGTTAGAATACCTTACTATTTTGGGAAGATATTGTGGATGTATTTCTGGCTTCATAAATTATACAAGCATCTGTTCTTTCAATCAACAGGACACCAAATGTTTTTTACATCAATCTGTGTGAAACAATGTATATAATACTATTTTATTTCCCATGAGCTTTTAGTAAGTGCTGACTTTGTAGTCAAAAAAATGTTTGAGTAATTAAGATGGTGGAAGAAGGATGAAAAATAGTAAGCAAGAAGGTATTACAAAAATTCTTGAGAGCTTTTTACGAAGAATTTATGATATAAAACTAGTTGCAATGCCTTTCAAGGTTCTACACTACATAGAAATTTTTAAATCAGTTAGCAAAACCTAACAAATTTTAAGTACAAAACTGTATCTCTATTAAAAGGCTATTTCTTATGACTTTAATATTATATAAAATGCTTTATTTGGAAAATATGAAAATTTATAAAATTTTAATACTGAATTCTGTATACATTACATGGATTGTAGTTTACGTCACCAAAATTGCCTTTATAAGAATTTATCTTCTAAGAATGAATAATCTAAATAGATTTGGATATGCAAGAAGAGCTTCTAAACCTTTCCTAATGTAACCAGCAGGTTACTGTGTTCTCTCCATGGGTGACTTGTGGGCTGAGAAAGGATTCGAGCCAAAAGCCAAGACTACGTAACAGTTAAATATTTTATTTCTCAATAAATCCTGTGAAAATGAAATACCTTGGCTTAAGTTAGTCATCAAATAAATACCATTATGACATGTTTCAATTAATTGTTTAAAGAATTTATGCATTGATTTTCAACTCAATGCATTTAGATTTATGCATTGATAAATGATCTCTTCCAGTCCTGAAATTCCGTAATTTTTAAAGTTTCTATTCTATTTTTTATTCTCCTAAAATAAAGAGAATAGTTCTGGAGAGTTTAATTAACATTTCCTCCATTTTACATTTTAAAAGAACAAACAGGCAAAAATCCAATATTTAGTTAACAATTCAAAATACTTTTTCCTTTTAAAAATATTAATAGATCAGCTTATTCCTTGAACAATAGGGTCATGTGATCACTTGATTCATTGAAATCATAATTGAGGAAAGAAAAGACAAAAGACTTCATTCAGAGATTACCGTATGTTTCTACCAACATAAAGATGTTCCTTGTTAAATTTGTAGCAATAATCCAGATATTTTATCAGTTTTAAACTACTTATTCTTTACAACTTTTTCTTCTCCAAAAATCATTACTTGAGAAGAATTCTATGTTAAAACGTTTCTATAGATAGATAGTCAAAGAGAAATAAATGAGAAAGTGAGTTCACAGAAAGAAAGTTTTCCTCCATCCGAATTTTCAAATCTTCACCATTGGGCTGCTTTGCTTTTACATATTTACAGAAAATTAAATGACTTAAATTTTCAAAAAGTACCATATGATAAATGAAAGTCTATTGGAGATAAAGGTAAATCATCTTTGACATGTTTAGGTAAATATGGAACACTGTGATTTGACTTAAGCAATCTTTTTTTTTTTTTTTTTTTTTTTTTGAGACGGAGTCTCACTTTGTTGCCCGGGCTAGAGTGAGTGCCGTGGCATCAGCCCAGCTCACGGCAACCTCAGACTCCTGGGCTCAAGTGATCCTCCTGCCTCAGCCTCCCAAGTAGCTGGGACTACAGGCATGCGCCACATTGCCGGGCTAATTTTTTTTTCTTCTATATATTTTTAGCTGTCCAATTAATTTCTTTCTATTTTTGGTAGAGACGTGGTCTCGCTCTTGCTCAGGCTGGTCTCGAACTCCTGAGCTCAAACAATCCGCCCGCCTCGGCCTCCCAGAGTGCTAGGATTACAGGCGTGAGCCACCGCGCCCGGCCTAAGCAATCTTTATGAATTTATTACCTACAACCCTGAAATTCGGACCCCCTCCCACAACCATTAGTCCAGCTGAATAACACCTAGTTTCTTGTAAAGATATGATATAATTGTGTTGTACTTTTTAAAAGTATTCTTTTTGGACTAGCAGCCTCTTTCCTGTGTCTGTCGTAAATGATTATTGGAAGTTAATGCAGAGGAAAACTGATACAATGATTCATTTGCATAACTGTTTTCAACAATTTATTTACCATTAATAATACAGTAGCTTTATAACTTATATTTTTTTAATCAGTGAGAATATTATCCAGATAATCTTAGATCCAAATCAATGTAGGTGCTTATTTTAACATCTCTTCTGAAACTCCAATTAAATATACTAATCTTCCCGGTTTCCTGTCTTAAAACTAAGTTTTTAGTGTTGCCTGAAAGCTTTTAAACAGCTGCAACATTCCAACCATGAAGCTAATGCTTTTTAGTGATGAATGGATTATACAAATGCAAATATAGTTAAGTTTCTTCTGCTAAAAGGTCTATAAATGCATAGATTTTTAAAAATAAGCTTAGTTGTCAAAAACTTTCAGACATAAAAATATAAATATGCCCATAAGTGCCTTAAATACTTTATGGAAAAAGTGATGATTACTGAATAAATAAACAAACACATCATGCAGCCATAAGATGAAGACAGAAGTATTCTATGAAAATATTGAATTACGTACTCAAATTGGCACAGAGACTAAAAAACACTGAATCATTTGGGACAAGCTATCAGACAGCGACAGCATTCTACGGTTACTCTACTCGTCCGTTTTATCTTTCTATGTCTATGATGTATTAGCTTCTATTCTTAACACTTTTTTGTCTCTTATTAACTAGGATCTTTCTTTTCCAATATTGTATAAGAATACAATATTAATTATGTTCCCTATTTGTATCCTGAGACTTAAGTCCACTTGATATTTCCTGATTTTTAGAATGAGGGGAGAATGGGATAGTGTGACAAATTGACGACAAGTGCACCGAGAGGACATAGAATTCTAGTTTCAGTGCTAATATATTCTTCTCTGTGAAATATTTTCTAAAAATGAACAAAAGTTACATCAATAATTTTATCAAAGTTTCTCTTTTTCGGTCTATCTTTCTCACCAAACAGTGAGATCCTTGGACTCAGAGAATGTTCCTTAGTCATCTACAGATGACTTGAATACCTAACATCTTTTCTGGAATACAGTAAGTGCTCATATGTGCTGGCTGCCTCTTCCTTGATTCCCTAGCATACATCGATATCTAGCTTTTCAATCAGACTCAGTCTATTTTGCCTCTACTCCCCACTTACCTGACTCCATTTGGGGCACCATGTGGCTGAATGTACTAGAATCTAAAATCTGAGTCACAGAACCTAATCATCCTCAAAGGTTCAAACAGAAAAGTTTAAACAGGTTTAATGCTTCTCAGAGATCTCAGCCACCTCCAGAATCACTGAAATATAGCAACTCATAGGACCAAATTTCAGACAAATAATTCTGTCTCATTCTTTAGAAAAAGTACCTTACTAAATTAGGAATTTTAGTCTTTTGTGCAAATGGACCATATATTTCCTTCTAATGATCAAAGCAAAGTTATATTTTAAAACTTGAACTTTAAAACTTTTATTGCCCTTAAAATACTTTTGGAGAGACTGCATGCTTCTTCCAATAATATTTTCATATTTTAAAACATTTCTATATTATCTCTGTTAAGACATGGTAAAGTATAATAATTTCGGGCTCATGCAAAACAATATTCGTTAACTGTTTCTAGTTTCATTTAGTGAAAAAAGGCTCAGTGGGCAGTAAAATGCTCTCGTTAGACAAAAGTCCTTAGGAATGAGTTTATCTACTGCTGTTCTTACCCAAACGTATCTTGGGTAGTGAGTTTCACCTCTACCCAGGTATCCAAATATCTTAACCACGTACTACTATCTTACTGAGGTACATTCTGGTAAAAAATTATTTTCTCGTCTCATTACTATTTCAGTAATCCCTCTAGCTGGGTGCTCGGGACAAGACATCCAGCTACTCTGGCTCTATTCGCCGAGGTGACCTTCACTGGCATTTCATTTAGCACAGATGAAAATCAGAGTTTCTATAATTCTTGTGAACCAATCTGATCAACTACTTCGTGCACTAAGCTTGTAACATTACGAGTTTTTCAGCTATTCTTGAAAGCGGAATCATTCTCGAAGGATGGAGAGCAGTCTTCGGGTGCCTTTAAAGATTGGGATTAAAAAATATGTGGGGCTGGACTTAAAAACAGTTCAAAAAAGATTCCCTGGCCTATGGTGCCATCTTTCAAGGCATTTAACCTGAGGGGCAAATAGTGTTCAGATGTATACACTATAGGGATATGTTTATCAAAAAGTCAGTCACGTTAACGTAAATATTGCTATTTGTAAAAGAACTCAGCAAATTGAAAATTCATTCCACGGTCAAACAAAAAAGAAAAAAGAAAAACACATGAAGACTTCTTTACTAATAGTTAAGATGCTGCCAATTATAATGTTCTTAAGAGAAAATGTTCTAGCATTCTTGGATTTTTTTAATTGAAATAAAGACTAGAAGATACTTTTCCCAAAAGATACTATTGGAAAGATCATTAAAAATAACAGAAAATAATTTATTTTAGAATCTTCTTTTTCCAACACTTCTTTTGCTTTTATTAAATTCAGTTTATATCAATGTCTAAAAAGTTGATAATCCTCCTATTGCCATGTAATCTCTTGTTTCATCTTTCAGGATAGCCTTCTCTTTGAGACACCTATTTACACTGTAATCTGTGGTTGTCATATTGTGCCTAAAATTGCTCATCTTAATGCTATATTAGATTCTCCTTATTGTTCAAAAGAAGAAATCCTGACCAGTAAACAACGAATAGAATTATATAGTCACCTAAAAGGCTAAGCAGCCCCCAAATATGAATAGTTTCAAACCTACTGACTGTTTTGAACAATCCTATTAGTTTCTCCCCATACCTAATACTTAACTACAGGGAAGGCAGATTCTTCATAATGAGATTTACAGAAAAATCCTGTCATTCTGGAGAGAGTACTATAAAAATATATTATGCTTCAGTCTATTTTTAGCTTTTATTTTCTGGCAAAAAAAAAAAAGATTTTTGTCAATAAAATTTTCAAAATCCACCCCCCCACCTTTTTTTTTCATTTTCAGGATACCAAAAATCACTTAATAAATGGAGGTTTTAAACCTAAATATTTATTTAAAAATATTTTTTTCACATTCACAATTCTACATTCTGCCCAGTTTTGTTAAGACCATCCAAATGATACAAAAGTTTGCTAGTATGTACTGATTTAAAAGCCACCACAAAAGCACACCATTCTATGGACCCAAACTACAAGACTGAATCCATAATGAACAAAGTTAGCTTTATGAAATACCGTTCAGTGAGTACTTTTTAAAGTTATCATGGTTTTCTCATACCATAATGGAAACATTTGAGGGCATTCCAGGGAAATATTATCATTTCTTTGGGATAAAAATATTAGAATCAAAGGCTAAAAACATCTATTGGAGAGAAAAGATATCAACAATTAAGCTCTCATTTCTATTATGGAAAATAGCTTAAGGCATATGGTGGAGGCAAAGGCCAGGGGCTCGATTTTCTTCTGCCTTTAAATATACTTTTGAGTTTCACTAAAGCTAACACTATAATGAAAGTGCAATTTCTGCAAGCCTCTATGGTTACTAAAGATATCTTACTGGAATGGACAGTAAAATTTTAAAATTAGATGTACATCCATCATCACAAATTTGGAATAACTTGGGTGAAATAATGGAATTAAAATATACATAGCATACTGAGAAACTCAAAACAGATGTCTCCTAAAATTCAGTATATTTACATGCTTTTAAATAGCATATCTTTCCAAAATATGACATTTCTTATTTAGGATAATTTGTGTGTAACTATGGGATAATAGGGTTGGAAGAGGGAGAATACATTTTGTTCAAAGTTCTACATTTGATAAAACTACATAAAATGGAGTCTTTACAATTATTCCAAGTGTGACAGAATGTTTCTATTTGAAGGAATATATGAGTGAATCAAGTTTAATGATTTGCTTTAAGCTGACTTATTTTCATGTTTCTGCACATGTACTATAGAATATTCGCTCAGCCCTTACTCTTTGGTTCTTGTATTTTTAAAGATTTCAGGGGCTAGTACATGAAAATATACACGAGAGCTGTTTTTAAGTTTTTTTTTTTTTTCCCCTGTAGGAATAAGGCTGAATTTGGAGGCTGCATCAATCACCTTAGTTTATGGCTTTATAGTTTGATTTAGAATTCTCAGCAGGGTTTGTTCAGACAGTTGTAAACCTTGTAAACATAAAGTCTTCAGGAATCTAAAGTTCAACCTTCCAAGTAGGAACAACCCATTTTTTTCTTAGCTTTAGAAGCAAACATGAAAATCAAATGCTCCACCTCTATTGCTCATTTAGAAATTGCACATCAAAGCCCCAAATACAAATAAACAACATATTTTTCTGTCATTGTAACTTCCATGTAAAGCTACCCTTGCTTAAATTTTTCTTAGTAAAATGAAATAAGAAAGAGAGGAAGGGAGGAAGGGATGGGTGGGAGGAGGGAAGAGGAAGGAAGGAGAGAGAGAGTGAGGAAGGAAAGAAAGGAAGGAAAGAGAAGGAGAAAGATTAAGAGAAAGGAAGGAAAGAAGAGAGGATGGGGCAGGAGGGAGAAGAGGGAAGGGAGGGAAGGAAGGAGAAAAAGAGGAAGGAAAGAGGGAGGAAGGATAGAAGGGATGAAGGAAGGAGAAAAAGACAAAGGAAGGAAAGACAGGGAGGAAGGAAGGAAAAGAAAGACAGAGAAAGGAAGGAAAGAAGACAGGGAGGGAGGAAGGATGGAGGAAACAAGGGAGAGAGGGAAGCAGAAGGTGTCTGAATGGGCCTGGAGCCACCGTAACAGATGGCACGGTTATAGGCAGCCAGGAGAACCCATACACATCGAGGGACATGAGGGCTGAAGGTAGACTGATTTGGAACCACTTGAGCATTTATCTTTCCTGAGATTCATTTCCTGCATTAGTTAAGAGAATATTTACCAATGAATTAAAACGCAGTTATTGAATGGAGTCTTTCTTTTGTTCTCTGATTTCAACAATGGCCCTCTTGAGTGTCTATACCTGAGCTGAGTTAGAATCAACTCTTTCGCATTATTCCTATCCTCTTATGTAGTTTTACATTTGAACAATTAGATAGTAAATATACGCCCCATTAGCTAACAGGTTCCATTTACAGTCAAATATATATTATTCAATAGCAGCTCTATTTTAAGGAAAGAGGAAACAAAAAATCTTTTAAAATTGCTTGTTTTTGTTTTGTGAAACTGAAAATTATACAAGTCTATGTTTTAATTTCAGAGAATGTCAACATGAGGAGTAGATACCTAACAAAGGCTGTGTTATACTTTAGGCACTACTTTGATTATAGATTATTAGCTGAAAGTGAGTATAAATTTGGATTTTTTTCCTATTTAGTTAAAAATACAAATGCACACACTCTCTGATAAAAAGAAATCTTAAGAAACAACTCTAAAATAATAATTATTTCATCAAGTAATGGTGAAAAATTATTCAAACTAATTCCATTCATTTTATTATAAAACATATTCTAGCTAAAATGATACTTCCTATCATAATATATTAGTTCTCAAATTTCTAGTTTTTTTGGATTTTCACCAGTTGGTCTAATTGAGTCACTTTATTTTGCAAAAGAGGAAATTATGACTTAGCAAATGTAAGTAACTTGCCTAGAATGCCATAAAAACGTAAAGAGAGCCAGGTGTTGATGTGTGATCTGGGGCCTTGTCAAATAATCATTTCCTCCTCTGCCAGGTGCTCAGTGAAGGTCGTGGGTCAAGCTAAAAGTCTCTTCCCAACACTTAAGACTATAATTATTGCTCTATTGTTCTGTTTTCTGATTCATTTTATGAGTTCATTTTGCTTCAGTTCAGAGATAACACCTAGAGTTTTAAAATGTTTCATTAACAATGTAACAATATATTACAACATACACACTTACAATGTTTCGTTACAACAATACATACTTACTGCCCTACTCTAATTGTTTTTCTCTCTTCTATTTTTTTGTTTTCTAACAAATGCATTCAGGAGTCTAAAACTCCCAGTTCGGCAAGATCAGTGTTATCATACTAGCACATATGGGAAGTGAATATCTCCACCAAGCCCTTCCCTCCCATCTCCCAAAGAGCCACTGGCAAATACATTTGATCTAAAAATGTCATAAAACATAAATGTCCAATCATTTCTTTTTCTGAAGGGCAAGAATGCTTAATAGATTTTTTTCCTTCATTATTTTTCTCTGGAACAACAAATTGAATGCTTTATACTTTGCAATAAATAAAAAGTTTAACTCTTAAACCTCTGGCTATTTCTCCTTCCTTCCTCTTCCTCCTCTTCTTCTTCAAAGAAATAACTTATTTTGAAATATTTTAAATGAATAAGGGAAAAACAAGATGTGACTATAGAAGAAACATTTATCTGTAGAAATATATATCAGATCTTAAAATTGTATTTTTTCAATGTATCTTCCCATTATTGAATTGATATTCCAGACATATGTAACAAAGTTCAGGTTCTATTGGATTTATGTGAGAGATAATATATTGTGAGACACTTACCAATGCTTATTACTAATATTGATATGTAGGCAATGCATTAACTATTATACTACTTTGAATTTTATTATCTAGGGCTTTTCTTCTACCCTCAACCCGATCTATATACACCAATATACAGATAACCGGATTCTTAAAAAAAAAAAAAAAAAAAAAAGCGTATATTCTAAGTCTATGGAAAATGCGAAGTGGGAAGTCCATGAAACACAAAGTTTCTGAACCCTGTCTGGCCGGGTGCAAAGCCATTTCAGAGGTCTGCCACTTGCTATAAGTCCACATGGTGGCTCACACCTGTAATCCTAGCACTCTGGGAGGCCAAGGCAGGCAGATTGTTTGAGCTCATAAGTTCGAGACCCTGTCTCTATTAAAAAAAAAATGGAAATTAGCTGGACAACTAAAAAAATATATATATAAAAAAAATTAGCCGGGCATGGTGGCGCATGCCTGTAGTTCCATCTACTCAGGAGGCTCAGGCAGGAGGATCGCTTGAGCCCAGGTGTTTGAGGTTGCTGTGAGCTGGGCTGACGCCACAGCACTTACTCTAGCCAGGGCAAAAGAGTGAGACTCTGTCACAAAAAAAAAAAAAAAAAAAAAAACAGGTCCTGGGCCCCTGTCTGCATCTGCGCCAGAGCCTGGGCCCTGTTCTTGCCATTGCAATTTCCAAAATTTTGATGAGATGATTTAGGCAGTAGATTTCTCAGAAATAAATGAAGTTCTAGGTGACAAGAATGATTTTTTTTTTGGTTTACATGCTGTCTTTTTTAAATGCACAATTCATTGTAAGTAATTTGCCTGTATGGTCATATGAAGTAAAAGGAAAATAATTAGAAAGCTTAGATAGAATACATTCTTTCTTTCTAAGTGAAGAATAAGCCAAGCGAAGAGTCTTTTCCATGCACGTGGAGCACAGGACAGCCACACTGGAGGAGAACTGACAGCAATTGCAGGGTGCCAGCCGCTGACCCTTTGTTGCTTTCCATCAGCGGGAGGCCTGAGCTGGCAGTGCCCATCCACCAGGGCGCTCGTGCCGCAGGCTCGGTCGTCTGGGGAGGAGGTGCAGAATCAGGGCCCCTGGGGACAGCACACTTCCCGGTGCTGGGAGGGTAGAAAGCAGATGTGAGCCAAAGGAGGGGGTCGCGGGGTGGGTTTGTTTCTCCCAGGGGCTATTCCAAGGGGCTCTTAGCTCCGTGCCAGGGCTCCAGGACAGCTTTCAGGTGACACAGCCAAGGACCAAGGCAAGTCATCTGCCCTAGGCTGTGCATTGTCCCTGCCCAGGCATTGCTCTCAGGGAGGACTCAGCCCGTCAATCAGAGACACAAGGACAGACGAGGCGCAGCTGAGAGCGCAAAAGGGCCATTGTCTGCAGCGCTTGGTTTGTTGGATGCGTGATCACAAGCTGGAAAACACGCAGTCCTTGCCGAGGCTCGAGGGCCTGAATTATACAACAGCGATTAATTAGGGCAGCCAAAATCCAAAGTAGTGAAATAATGGACAAGTTTTTGGAATGAATGGGATTAATTTATAACGTATATTTATAATGCAGTCTGCCCAGTTGATGTGCTCTTTGGACAAGTAAAATAATTAAAAGCCTACATATTCTACCAATGCTATGTGGATGTTTTTCAGTCAATTTGTATAACTTTTTGGTACTAAATATAGCACGTGCTTTTTACCTTGACAAAATCTGTTAAAGATATTAGATGATCCTTGTTACACAAAGAATTGAACTGAAAAATGAAATGTAAGCATGGCCTCTAGTCTGAAAACTCTCAAAGACACACTTTAAGTCTTTTCAGAACACACTTTGCGCTCTCCCTGGGAAGGCTGAAGCGGGGCTTTCGTGTTGCAGTGAAATGGTTGCCGCCTTGACAGGGAGCTGCCAGGTAATTTGAAAATTTTCTCTTCAGACACGCCCTTGCATTTAGTGAAAATTCCAGAGAATGTGCTGAATGTAGAAAATAACAGAAAATCACAATTGATAAAGCGTATCATAAAGCACAATCTTTAACATTACCATTCCCTCTCTTGCTTAGATATAAACGTATGCCACATTCGGGTTATGATTATCAACAATAACAGATCATTTCCTCCATGTGGGGATGTTTCTAAGAGGTCAAATGACCTGGCTGGTAACGTTTTGGTTTGTTTGTGAGATCAAATAGTAGCTTGAAATGCATAAATTCTGTGGCAGGAAACTATTTTTATTTCATTTACTGAATATTTCATAAAATTCAGCCATATGTTATAAGACTATAATTTGAGTACAGAAAAATTCATAGCACAGATTAGGACTAAAATATTTCAGGTTCTTAGTGGGACTGCTTTGTGCGATAGGCCTTTTTAAAAAATAAGACCATAATCCATCTTTTTGTTAGTCTTTACATACTTTCTTAAGTAAAAGTTTCTATGTCTCTTTCTAACTTACTTCTACATGTGTTTTTGTTGTTATCATAAAGTGTATGGATAGGGAAGAAAACCATACTCATTTTTCTTTTAGTTTTTTCATTGTCCTTATTTGTGTCTTATAATTGTGAATTGGTCTATGGTATATAATAAATAGCTTGCACTGAATACTTGTGCACATGTCTGATATTCTGCCACATGCTCTCTCTCCAATGCTTCTCAACACCTCGATCTGGCAGATAGTCGTATTAGCATATCCAAAGTCCTCACCAGGGCTTACACAAATAATCTGAACTAGTTCTCTCATTTTTTTCCTATTTCTCCTCTCTTCATTCACTCTGCTCCAGTCACAAATGCTTTCTTGCCAATAGCAGAACCCGCCAAATATGAATTAGCCTCAGGGCCTTTGCACATGCTGTTTTCTTTGTCTAGAATGCACCATGATTCATTTTTCTCATTTCATTCATGTCTCTAGTCAAAATTTTCCCTCTTAGAGAGGCTTTCCCTCACCACCCTATGTAAAACAGCACCCTAGTTACTATCCTTAACCACTTACTCTGCTTTATTTTTGCTTAATTGCAAATATCACCATAGGACATTAAACTAGCTATTAACACAGTCCTTTAGGAAATAGATAACAAAAACCTGCTACATGCCAGGCACTGTATCTTAGAAGATCTTGAGATATAATAGAGAGCAGGATAGAAAACTTTCCCTGCCCTTGTAAACTTACATATTAGAACAATGACACATAAACAAGACAAATGAGAAAGCATATATGGTGTGTTAGACAGTAATAAAAACTAATGATTAAAAAATAATAGAGCAGGAAAGGGATTATGAACTGTGACAGGGTGGGATTGAAATTTAAAGTAGGCAGCCAGTGAAGATGACCTTTAAATAAGAATTCCGCAGATGAGAGGGAGCGAACTCTTTGGACATGTCTAGGAAGAAAATTTCAGGAAGGCGGAACACGAAGGGCTGGAAGCAGGAAAAGACTGGTATCATCAGTTTTTCACTTAATTATCTGTCCGTTACTGCCAGAATGGAACCTCCATCAGAGCAGGGATTTTATTGGTGTGGTTTATTACTATATCCTTACAGCCAAGAACAGAAATCTCTGAACAAGTATGTTTGCATGCATCAAATAAACGAACTATTCTCAGTTGACAAATGAGAAAATTGAGGCACGGTATTTAAGTAACTTGCCCAAAGTATCCAGGTAGTAAGTGGTGGGTTTAAGACCTGAACCAAAAAAAAACACTCTACAGTCTGTGTTCTAATCATCCTCCTCTGCTGCTAGTAGCTCCCGGTTCTCCCTAAAATTGAGAACATACAATGTGTAGACTAAACAGCTGAACTGGAAATCAGAAAAGACTATGAAAAGAAGGAGAAAAAGAAGAATTATTCTGGATTACCTGTTTATATTCCCAATTTTCATTTAGACTCAGAAAGGTTAACGCATTTGCCAAGGTTAAGTCCAGAATCATCCGAATCACAGGCTGTCGTGATCAACATTTCAGAGACTGGCGAGAGGCGGAGAGTTGGTCTTGGCCCTGTCAGTTATTACCATGCGACTTTGGGCAGTCTCCTCTCTCTCTGCCTCAGTTTCCCTAGCTACAAAGTGAACAGGTTGGGCTAGATAACCCCTAAATATTTCACTGTTTTTCCTGGTGTGTTTTCTCTAAATATTAAGTTCCTAAAAACACTTTGGAAAGTTTTGAACAGTTTTAACCTACTGAAGAGATGAGCAGAAATTATCTGCGAAGAGAAACAGAGGCATTCTAGGATAAAGGATTATAAAGAGAAGCCGACTGGGCATGAAAGTTCATGTGTTAGGGAAAGATTACATAGACATTAGACCGATGTGTCTGGAAAACTTAGAAGAGAGACAAGGAGCATGGTTGAAGGTGCTGTGTGTTCCAGGCTCAGCATATGAAAGATCTTCAACACCGTGGTACGGAGTTTGGACCCTATTCCGTGGGTAGCAGAAAGAATCGACAGTTTCTACACAGTTACCAGAGTTGTATATATTTCATAGGTCAGTGATACATCTATGGCATGAGCTGCAGTAAGAATTAATCAGTTTCTTATTCTAAAATACTTTGGCATGAATTCTCAGAGACAAGGTAGAGAAGGAAGAGACAGAGCTTTAAAAAGTTACTGGAATGAGTTGTAAAGACGTAACAATGCCGTTCCTCTCTTCTGCTTTCTAACCTGTCCAGGACAGACTGCAAGGCATGTGGTCCCTGTTCTCACGTAGCTTATCACAGAGGGGAAGACAGCGTCGAATAAACACCACAGAGACTTCCTTCTCAAATCACCTGACAGTGTATAAGGTGTGAGAGTTAAAAGGAAATTCTAAATCGAATGTGATCAATTTAAGAATTTTTAAGACTGTGTGCATACCACGGCGATCGCAGAAAAGAGTTGCAGGATTTCTTTAAGTACTTGGTTCAGTGGTCAAGAAATCGAAGAACAATAAAAGCTGCTTATAGAGAGGCCCCTGTCCTCCCACACGTTTATTTTTTCCTTCCCTCTTTTCCTCCTCCTCCTCCTCACTCTTATTTATGCTTTTCAGCAGCCATCTGTGTGAAAATCTCAAGAAACTTCTCTTAGAGCCTGTGATTCGCCCGTTATTGTGCAGTAGTGCATTTCTTGGCAACCACATGTTGGGTAGCCCATGTGTGCTCTTCACTTTTCACTGGAGATTGTGTTTTTCCCCAGAGTTGTTGAATATAATTCCCATGGCCAGCAGCGTATGAGTACACTTACGATAGAGGCCGTATACAAATTAATATACAGTTTTCGGCAACAGCCTGTAAAATGCAGTAAGAAAATATGATAGAAATCCATTTCAGAAGAGAAAAGCCAAAAAGAAAAAAATTGTAAAGCACAGATACAACACAGTATAGGTGCGTCTGGCCTTTGGCCAGATTAGGAAATTCCAGATACTCTCAAATCTAAAATTTTAAGTTAATTCATACTAAATCAATGAATTTAGTTAAATTTAACTAACTTAAGCCAAGTTACCAACATAATGAAGAATGACCTAATCTAGAAATGACTATACTGTCTATCAATATACTATATTCAAAGATGAAATTAATTATGTTTGATAGTGATTGTTTCTAAAAAGCAAAGGAACTATTGCTCTGATAGTTTCAATTTATATATATATATTTATATATGTAAACATATATCACATATTCCTATATTTCAGTAATATGCATGCATATATATTTTTAAAAAAATCACTGTCTTGCTTTAAGCAGTAAATTTTTTAAGAAGTGAAAAAACGAGTCAACTACAACCTTTATTTTCCCCCTTCAAAACTGGTCCTCACGTTTTCTGAGCAATGACAACCGTGGAATCCCCCATATTTCCTTATGTTCTTCTTTTTATTTCTCTGTTTACTTGATTACCATTCTTATTTGTAAATTAAAGCCTTCTTTAACTCACCAATCATCATAATATTTTAGAATACATGTCTTAGTTACCTTCACATTGAGTTTTTAAAAACATTCTGAGTCTCACTATTCATGCCCCTTTGCACAGTAAGCACTCGAAAGTGAGAGAAGTATCATTATAAAGGACTGGCCACTTCACAAACTTTAAAGAAATTGATTCTGGAGAAGCGTCTTCTGATAGTCAGAATGCAGCTCTTCCAAAATAAATGACTATATCAGCAGTCAATGGGAGGCTTTTTTGCAAAGTTGACATCTGAGAGATAACTATTTCTACTTTGTGTAGATAAACATATATGCAATTAGTTTATCTGTGATAAAGAAAAACAAATTTTATTCATTTAAATGAGAAAAAAATGAGGACAAATAATGAATGATTCTTTGCAAATGAAACTGTGTTATACTCGTAATTCAGAATGTTTGCATTTTTAAATTAGTGTTTAAATCAAACCTATCAGCATAGATATGTTTCTGTTTTTCTCTAGTGAACTCTGTTTTGCTTACACCTGAAAATATTTGAGTATTATTTCCAACCTTTACCAACAAAACATTTTGTTCTTTATTTTCGCCTTAAGTAGTAATTAAGCTCTTTTCTGTTTTACACTAATGAAATCAAAATATGGTAGAAATGAAGTCAACTAGATAAAAGCAAAATTGACCTAATAATTTATTCTCCAGGAGATGGGGACTATGCGAGCATTGATAAGGGCTTGTTATAGCATAGGAATCACAGCTGAGGTTGGCATATAGATTTTTCTAGTTGGTAATAAAGTCCAGGGGTTGTAGAGGTGATAACAAACACTCTTGTAATAACAGGAATGCAATACTGTACCTGTTTTCTTAATAGAAACCTAAGAAAGTATAGGTTTGGATTTTTTTAGAAGCATCATCTATATTTTATGAATTATTTATTATGTAAATTATGAATTATTTATTTCATAGTTCTATATTTTAAAGTTAACAGCACATTTCACCACTTCTTTCTGGAAAAGGATTATAATGAAAGAAGCAAAGATATTTTGATGAAGTAATTAGAGGGTGAAATTTTCAGGCTACGTAAAGAGAAAGGTAAATTCATTACACCTATGCTTGTTCATTTTCACATAAGTGTGTGACATGAAACTGGATTAATCCAAAGGATAATGAATAATTACCTTTTGAAGATTTCCCCATGTGTTAGTGTACAAATGATATTTCTATTCACTAAAATTCAAAAATAGCTAAGTTACAAACAATGCTGATGATAATTATTAAACTTTTCCAGGCATAAGCAAGTAGCACTTTAGAAGATACTGTAGGATATTATCTAGATTTACTTATAAAGATGAGCTTAGGTGGCAACCTCTAAGCGATTGTACCTATGCAATTCCTATCATGTCAGGTCAGGAATGGTGGGATTTATATATAAGCTTAAAATAGTTTTATTATTACAAAATCATTAATCCTCTCTACGTCTATATTTAAGGAAATTTCTTGCAAGAATTCTTTTTAAGTGCAATGATCCTAAGGTCCAGATGATTGAGAACTGGTCCCAAATTCAACAGATCTAAAATTTCATGCTCATTCCCCTAATAAAAGAAATATGGTATAGGGCAAGTTACACACGTCACCTAATTTTTTAAAATACGCATTCAGTGTACATAATTCTGACTTTATCTTTTGAGGAAAAAAATACGGTATATTAACTCCAGCAAAAATCCATGGCAATCATAGGTTGTATCAGTCATGGGACAAAAATATAAATGAAAAAAACAGAAGACCTGAATGTTTACTATACCACTTATCAGCTATGAAATCCTAAAAAACAACTGAACCTCGGAGAAGTCTGTTTCTTGAGAGAAAAAGGACAGCTGCCAAGTCTGCAATCTATTTCATGGTGTTTTGGTGAGGATTAGCTTAACGAAGGGGGGTCAGAATCTATAATGCTTGAAATGGGCTTTGATACCAGGAAGACCCAAGTTGGACCTTTGACTTTGCCACTTCAATGTCCATTGAAGGACACTGTACGCGTAACCTCTTGGAGTCTGCTTCCTCCTCTGTAAAATGGTCAAGAAAGTATCGTCCCAGCCTGACTGGCTGGCTGTTTATCTAGATATCTGGTTACTGATTTACTTATCAATTAATCTTCACATTGTGAGTGCTGGCAAATATTAATAAAGTTTTTTTCAGGTTCATATTCAAATGTAAGCCATTATTAATGGAAGGAGCATGGAAAATTGTATTTATAAAACGTGCCCTTCATATTAGCAACTTCATGTCAGATTTAAAATTCTCAATTTCATATTGTTCAAGTCAGAGTACAGCAACTTGGATATTAATATCAAATTTTCATTTTTAGAATAAATGCATTCAAGTAACAGAAAAATATCGTAAAGGAAAAAATAAGAAAACTGTATTGTCTCTATCGTGTCTTTCGCCAATCTAAAGAAAATATTGCTGGAGTTTTCTTTAACACCTAGGTCAGCAGCTGCCCAGGACGCTAACTTCGGGGAGTTCTTAAGGATCTTAATATTTTTAAAAAGAATTAAAAGCAAAGGCTTAAAAAGATATTTGTACACTTGTGTTCATAGCAGCATTATTCACAATAACCACAAGTTGGAAGCAACATGCCCTCTGCTCATCGGGGTGAATGGATAAACTAAGTGCAGCGTATACATACAATGCTACATCGTTCAGTTTTAAGGAAGGATATTCTGCTACAATGTGGATAAACTCGAAGACCTTATGTAAAGTGAAATAAGCCAGTTACAACAGGACACGTACTGTACGGTTCTACTTACGGGAAGTAACTGGAGTAGGCAAAATCATGAAGACAGAAAGTAGAATGGTGGTTGAGAGAGGATGTACGGAGGCGGAGGGGGAATTATTGTGTAAGGAATATGGAGTTTCAGTTTGGGAAGGTGAGAAAGTTCTGGAGATGAAAGGCGGTGATGGTTGTGCAATGATGTGAACGTACTTAACTCCCTGAACTGTACACTTAAGATGGTAAATTTTATGCACATTTTACCACGATGAAAAATAATCTTCCTATCTAATAATTTTCTGTGCATTTTTCTGCTTCCTTATACTTAGGATTGTAATTTATAATCTTCATGTTCTGTGTTCATAGTCAATATTTCCAAAAGTAATTTGAAAAGGGTATGGGAAAGGAAGTAAAATTGGTCATTTTTACATTGGCTGAAGCCTTTGATTTTAATCATTGGCCAAGTTTAAAATAAATGCACTTAATCCATAATAAGATAATCAAAACAGTTTCTGGCTTTGCTTCCTTTTCTAGATAATGGATTTAGATAGAATGATGAATTGATTGATTTAACAAAGGCAGGTATTTTATAAAACCACTCAAGTAGCTACTTATAAATGGAATTGATGCTTATGCACAGATGTTAATAGCACTTGTACAAATGATGAAAGTATTAGAAAATGTTTAGGTCTTTTATAGGAAAGCTTGCCCAGTTTCATATCATAACATTTTTCATATACATTTATTAGAGTTTTTAAAGTTTCGTTTTCACATATATACCCTTAATCCATCTGGAAACCTTGTGATTCAGAAATGCCTATTCTGGTACACACCGTACAGCATTTCCTGCCCGTGTGCACTAAGAGACACAGAAAAGAGTATTTACTGCAGCAGCTTGTATAATTGCAAGGCAGGCAGCAACTCAAATGTCAAAGAAGAGAACAAAAAATAAATTGAAGATATTTATGTAATGGAATTCCATAGGGCAATGAACTACAGAAACATGTGACTAGTAAGTAACAATGTAGATGACAGCTAGAAACACAATTTTGTGTGGAAAAATCTAGTTCTAGTAAGAATATGTACAAAATGTCATAATTATTGTAAGGCTCAAAACAAGCAAAACTGTCATATGTATGAAAAGGTAATCCCAAAGCTCAGTAAAGTACCAAGCCACTCGTGAAAATACATGTAGGTGACGCACTACACACTTCAAGGGCATCATTCATATCACACCTGTACAGAAATTTGTACAGTACACACCCTGAACAACTGCATGTGGAGAACTTGATAATAGTAACTTCTGAGGGAGAGAGGAAGGCAGGTGACAAGAACAGAGGTTGCTTTATCAATTTTAGTGCTGCTGTAGTTCTTACACTGGGGAGCAGATTTATAAGCATTCATGCTATTGCATATAATCTTTTATACTTATCGATAATAAACTCCAAGAAATAATTCTTGGATATATCCTAGTGTTGTAGGGCAGAAGAGAATGGGGATAGGAAATCAACTGTTTTCCATGCACAGAGAATTTTTTTTCTACTCTTTTGTCTCTGAAAGCCACTGTTCTTTTTCTTTGCTCCCAATAAAAGAAAATAATGCATCTTTAATGAAAATATTGCATTATATGGCCTCATTTAGCTATATCAAATTATGACAATAAAATATTTGCTGTGATTTCTTGTCAAATATTAACCAAGTGTGTAGACATCCAATCCTGATTCGATGAGAAAGAGATAAATTCTCAATAAATATCTTCTGTACCTGGTTCCTCAGGTTAGTGCCATATTACGTGGAAGGATGTCTGGCATCCCCATGTTGTGAAAAAGACCTTCCTCCTCAACCTACCGTGTGCACGGTAGCCTCCTTTATTTCTGCTCTACATGGAGCATACAGAAGCTGTGATTCTCTACACAAAAATAATAGGAATGATAGTCAAAATAATTTAGAAATTTAAGAATTAATTTATCTGTAACTGTTGGCTTTTTCCAGAACAGATATACCTATTCTGGCATAAATATTCTTAATTGAGGTTTCTTTAAGACAGTGTCACTTTAATTAAAAATATGCATTCCATGGGCATGGTAAAATCACTTTTCCTTATCAAGCATATTGCATCTCAATCTTAAAATGAACATGTGGTTTAAAATTCATTATTTTTTCAAGTTATTTAAATCTAGTCTTAAAAATGCATGAAGTCCCAGGTTATATTTTGAATCACAAAAGCAAAGTTATCCATCAGTTACTAATCTAGCATATGCTCCTAGAAAAAATGAGTCTTGCTCTTTTAAATTCCTATGATAACTACTTATAAATATATATAATATTGGATAGCATGAAAGTGTAAGATAATCGATTGTCTATTCCTGCTTATATCTATTTTTGAGAAAAAGCTCACTGCTCCTGTAAAAGTGTAACATCTTATTTTTATATGTGCAGGGATATTGTGAGTAAAATGCTAATTTTCAGAAAGTTTTTATTGTTTAGTTACTATAATAAGTACATATTCAAATTAAAACTTGCCTCTCCAGTGACATTTGAAAAATGCCATCTGTATTATGTGCTATCCCAGACTTCAGAGAATAGCTCCTTTCCTTTATGTATAATACTCACTCTATTATAAATTGGTTGAACATAAAATATTTTGCTTTGAGAAAACAATATTTTAGCTATAATTCTCTAATGGACATACAGTCTTAATTCTCATCTAGTAAGTGTCTATAACTTGCCATGTGCCATGTGATATAAGAAAGACGAAAATCCTAAAAACAAAAGTGTGGAGGGGTGTATCACAGAAAAAAAGGAAGGGGAAAAATCTATACATTGGTTTAAATTCATTCAGTTAAAATAAAATAGACCAAGATATGCCATTCGTCTATCTTTATTAGATCAACTCATCAACCTAGTTTAAAAGAAGATAATTTGCTCAGTTTTTGTATGAAAAGAGAAAAACGAGGACAAGTACAGTACAGAAGAATTTTTAAGTGAGCCATACTGACAGATATAATATGGTGTCCCATCAGATGACATGGTGTTTTGACTGCATGGCTACAGAGGGCTATAATTTAAATGCCATTAAAGACACATAAGCTTTAGCATGGAGACAGGAATACTGTAAAATCTTTTGGTCTGTAGTCACAATGCAGATAAAATTGTTCCTTTGATCTTGCAATGCCAAAGTCTGTTGTCCAGAAGGGAAATGTCTTTGTGCTTCTGTCTTAAACTAAGACAGATTTCGTTTTTTTTTTTTTTTATCTAAGTCATTTTGTTAACACCACATAAAAAGCAAAGCGTATTTTATCAAGCAGAGCTCAGTTTTCTTCCATTGTTATTTGAGGTTATGTTATGATTATGTAGTGCTCAAAAAAATGTGCCCAAAATACACACATCTGGGTTTAAAGTGACTACACTCTAACTTCAGATGTCTTGATATGGAAAGTTTAGTGGTGTTTTCACACTAGCGGTTAAGAACGTCATAGTTTTCTTCTCTTTTCTATGCATTTTTTTTAAACAAGAGGAATATATTTCACACGTAAAATTAAGCAGATCAGAAATACAGGTTTGACCTCTGTGAAAAACCTCAGCAGCTAATAGTCTTTATTAAAATATATGCTACACCATTTGCGAAAGCACACTGAATGCTCTTCAGATTATCTCTAAATTATAAAAAATTTGTGAAATATTAACAATTTTTGGCTTTAAATTGTAACTGTAAATGCATATATTACATTATTAAGGGGAATTTATGATGTGGGAGGTTTTCATAACAGATTTATTATGCCTTATTTATAAGAAAATCTGGACAAAAGGAAGCAATTGTGATTTGCACATAGTCTTGATGGCTCATTGTACATGACCCTATTAAATTTATGTCAAAAACATTTATTATTTTTGGATAACAGTATGCCACTGATAGTTTCTAGAATCTAGTGTATTTTAGTTCTTAATGATTTATATGGTAATTCTCCTTTATATTAAAAAATGAATAATATATTTTTAAAAAGTAGATACTGTTAGAAATATAAATATTTTTGCCAAGATCGAACCTCATATTAAAAATACTATTTATCTCTCTTTATGCTCAGTATACTTAAGAAGTATTTCCAGTTTTTTTCTAGGTGAAAATTTGGGGATGATTGAAGGCAGTATGTTTAATGGGCAAAAATAACATTTCCAAAATTTATGTTATCAGGTGGGAAAATCTTGATAACAAACTTTCCAGAAGTCCGATTTGATAGCTTAAAGGCAAAATGTCTTATTCATAAATCATCTGTTTCTTTTAATTTTTTCTACCTTGATACACTTTATTATATTATGGCATAACAAAATTCTAAAAGTCAACTTTCTGACCAAGAGGTCTTTGGAAAGTTAAAAGGGATTTTAAAAGTATAAGAAAAAAGAAAAATACAATAACAACTTAATCAGCACTATTTCTGGTATAAATCAGGCTCAAAGGAAAACATTTCAAATACATTGGGCATTTCTGCAACATTGATCAATGCCTGTAACTTAATTCTTCATTAATACTGTTCTAAATATTTGAAAATGGTTTGTATCCAATAAAAATGGAGGCTTCTTATGCCATCTGCCCCAAAGTGGGCACTAATGGAGATGCTTCTGTTGAAAAGTCTTTGCCTAGTGTTTATTATTACCCAGCTGTGCCATATTATTGGTAAACAATCGAGAGTGTAACCACCCTGAGAGCAGGGCCCCAGGCACCTCCTTGGTATTTCCCCCAGAGCTCAGTACGAGCCAAACGGTGAGCGTCCTGACTCCGCAACAGTGCGCCCAGGTCTCTTTTGTGCCAGTGGTTCCCCCGGCAATGAAATTATATCACTGGCATTTTGTCCAAACCTCTGTAAAACATCAATGACATGTAAAGACACCGTCATATAAAAATAATTCTGTTTTATTGATTCTGAAAATAATTCACCTGGCTGTGAATGTCCCGGAACAACCTAAGATTAATACAGAATTTCCTATGTATGACTCATTGCATGCCGATGAAAAGTAAATTATAGTTAAGAAAGGCAAGCAGCATGAACAGCAACAAAAAACAATCCTAGAGAATATATTGTATATTTTATATCTGATTTTGAAATGGCTTTTTAAAAACTTCGTATCAACATCTTTCTGGAATCCATAATTGCTAATGGTTACAAATATCAGCCCTAGGCAAATTGCCTAGCAAGATTTTCTGGAGCAGTGAAGATATACAAACCAGTCACTATCTAAACAAATATTGTTTTTATGGTTATTTCAGCCTGCAGTATGTCTTGTAGTATTAAAATAATAGAAGAATGCACAATATCCTCCAGTTATCATAGGAACAGTTGGATAAAAGTGGCAAAATACTCAAGCATACATAGAATCGGTATAATAGAAAATATAAATACATTTCAAAGAAATTTCTAGCCAGAAGAAGATATCAGAGGTTACAGTCACCAAATAAAACGTATTGGCAATCATTTAAAATCAATCATTAAATTACAGTGGCGTGGGGGAGAGATTGAGATTTAATCACTGTGAGTATAAAATTCCAGAAGAAATAATTAAGCAAAGAGTAATATTAAATTTGAAATTAGGGCAAATAAAAACATACAATGGAGAACAATGGCATATTTTGGCAGAAATGTAGGAAAGAGGAAAAAACAGAAATAAAAAATAAAACTAAGTAAAAATCACATGTAATTGTATTTTTGGAGAGTTATGCGAGGAGTCAGAGCAATCCTCAATCTGTTCTACAGCAAAACAGTTTAGTTTCTAGATCAGTGGCAATCATTTTGATTAACAAAGTAATTCTAGGGCAGTACTAAAATCCATTTCATTCTTGATCTGATGAACAAAAAACACTAATGCTCTTAACATGAGAATAATTATTATTTGTAGGCATTTCAAAGATAAACAGTAAATCAATCCAGCAGTATTTCCCTTTGATTATTTTTTTAAGAATAAAATCAGTCTGAATAAATTATAGATTTATCAGCTCAAAAACACAAAATATTTTAGACATTTAGTGAAGCCAAAATTCAGTTGGAGTTGAATAATTCTGCACTTTTGTTGGAGATCTATTGATCTCTAATAAGTTCATAAGTATCTGAAAATCTCTGTTAACTGAGGTGCTCTGTGAGTGAGCTCACAGAGCTCACTAAATCAATTCTCTTCCAACAGTTTAGGCAGGAGCATGCATTTGGGTAAGCCTTTGTCCACCTTGGTCATTTGGGAAAATGATGACCGGGCAAGTACTGTGACTATCAGCAGAATGATGTTCAATTCTGTAATACACATTACTCTATATATAAAATGGTTAAATTTGGAATATGACCACAATGTGGAGTTACATGTCATCAAGCGAAATACCAAATTCAATACCTGTAAGTGGTTCAGACTGTGACACGTTATACCTTTGTGTATGGTGCCAAGATGTGGTTGGTACAAAATAGTGTGTCCACCAATATCCAAGGTTTTTTGAGCTTCCATAAAATATCAGAAACAATTAGGGCCCTTTGGAATGTGTGGTTAACTTCCTGCTAGGACAGGAATCACAGCTGCTACAGTAGCAGTGGGTTTCCAGATGTCAAGGCTCTGAGGATAGTGAGGTAATTGCAGGAAGGAAGGGATACAATTTTGTTATCACAGATCACCCTCCCCACTGACAGCCGTAGACACGGCATTTACGTCAGTGCTTTGGACGTGCACGTTATGAACGGGAGGTCTTCATGCTGGCGTTTGCAGGTTTGTGTATTTGCTTCTGTGGAAAAGGACAGGCCAGGATTACTAAAATGTGTGGGAAACAGAATAAGCACTCCCAAAGCTGTATTGTTTGACTGGTAAAGCATCTGTAAGCGTTAATAAGTGTCGTCAGTGAAGGTTGGTCTTGCAAGGCCAAAGACCAAATAACAAAATTTAACTCTAAGTGTTCCAGTACTATAGCTTATCCATTGCAGCAGGAGAAAATGAAATGATGGGTCACAGATAAATGAATCAGCAACTCTGTGTAAGGCTTTCTTTGGATACTGGTGGCTGAGTAGAAGAGACATGATGATGAGTTTATGGGATTCAACTAATTTCTTTCTCAACTTGCTCTGCTATGTAGTCAAAAGACTGAAAGTTAGTGAAAACTCTGTAAGCTTTCTTTTGGAAATTGGAATCAAAGTGCCATATTTCTATATGGGAATTTTAAAGACTACGTTATTTTCGCATATTTCCTTGTCAAAACCAATATGTACTTGTCCACAGATTATTGAGATTAATTGAAAAAATCCAATTTGACAATTTCTTCTTTTTGTTCTGAAGTACCTCCATGACTTATTGTGCTGAGTGTAGACTCTAGCTTAATGTTCTTTGTCAATGAAAGGAATAAGCGGTGAGCTGGTTTCACCTAAAACCAGGCAGGGTTGGGGATATCATGAGAAGTATGGGAATTCCAGACTCATTCTACCAGCCGTAAAGAGAGGGACTTCTCATCTCACTCATACCAAATACCCTATCCTCTATTAAAACACCCAGCTTTTCATAGTTTTCGTGCGAAATTGTATATTACTATTGACTCACGCTGAGCTAATCACAGTCAACTAAAGTCGTAAGTCACATGGGTAATTTGCACACCATGTCTACACCATTTTTCAGAATTTCGAAGTTAGGACTAGAACTTTATGCCTGTCTTGTTAAACTTGGCTATTGTATCTGACAAAGAGTCACCTGATTGCACGATTCCATAGAGTAGCATTCCCATCGCCATCTCTGCTAGGGCAACATCCTGTAGTTACATGCAGCCTTTATGGCCATATGTGGCAGCCCTTTGAAAATGCTTTCTTGAATCATAGATAATTTATTCAATATGTCAGATGTCCTATCATTCAATGATATCTTAAATTTAATAAGATGCTGCCAGAGTTTAAGTAAAAGCGTTGGATTGATGGGGTCTTGCAGTGCATGTAGGCTATAAAACAGGACAAGGGCTGTCGGGTACTTTGAGAGGCTGAAGACTGAGGGGAGAAAATGATTATTTTTTGTGGCAGGTGGAATAAGGATAATTAAGGAAAAATTTAAATAAAATATTGATAAAGTATTTACTAGCTTAGGAAAATGAACTTTTAATACTCTATAGTAGGCATTCAGAAAAAGGTTTTTAGCTAATTCAAATCCATGTTTGGGAGCAGATTATCAGTTTTGTTTTTCTTTTAAGGTTTCCTGTCTTTCAATGGCATGTAAAGAATCTTTCATTAAAAACAACCACTCCCATAAGTCATTCTTTCCAGTAGTAAAGCTGATTTGGTCTGTTGCAAATGAGCAAACCCAAATTCATGCAACTTTTTATTTATTTATTTGCTTATTTATTTATTTCTGTATGGTCTTTTGCCATTTTTAATAAAGAGAAAGTTACAGAGTCAAAATAAGAAACTGGCCCTGACATTAAGCATTCCTCTAGAACAATGACTCTCTGTGATACTGGATCATTTGAGAACTTGTTAGAAAGGCAAATCCAGACCCCACCTACAGAATCAGAAATTCTGGGCTTGAGGCCCAGTAATCTGTATTTTAACAAACTGTCCAAGTAATTCTGACACAGCTAAACTTTGGGAAACTCTGACCTAGAAAATCTATGGTAGTTAAATGTTTTTTCAGTAACTAAGTTCTAAGAAATAGTGATGCAGTATATCATTAAAGAAAATTTTACATTCTTGTTAATTCGAACATATTCACTATAAAAATGTTTTATCACATTTCATAATCCACTGGCAATGATAAATTGTTATATCCACTTTCCCCTTTGCATGTCATATTATTTTTTATTAGGGAAAGACTTCACTGTAATCAAAAATGCAACATATAGAAACAAAACATCATTACCTTATGCTCCTCATAAGGAAAAAATTTGAATGAAAAGCATAACATCATTTTATTACATAGTTACTAAAAATCGGGGCTGAAAAGTCTTCAAGTTTAACGCCTAAATCTTGACACTACAGATTCATGGTGATATGTTCAATCACCTTACAATTAATCCCTGGAAGGTACTAAGCTCATGTCTATCTTTAGTGTATAACTCAAGGCCTATAAAAGGCAAAACTGTTATTTTATCATTAATGGAGCCAGAGAACTTACTAAAATCTCAAATCTCAAAAATATAATAAAAAAGAAGTACTGGTATATTTAAATTTTGATGTCTCCATATCACCTAGTAGAGGGTCTTAGAGTAAGTGATCCTCAGGAGCTTTGAGAAAAATCCATGAAAGACAAGACATAAAGAATAAAAGGCAAATCACCTCAGTCATTCCAGGTACCCCATGAGGAAGTCCCCTCCCCACACTCATAAATTTATACTGAAAGGAAATCTTTATCATTTACCATATCTGAATCATTCATGTAGGTTTTTGTTAAAGCCAAATCAACCTAAAACCTACCAGTTTAACAACTTTCACAATTTTTGAAAAAATAATGGATCAATGCCATATGATGAATTTTATTCCTATAGTCTAAAACTTAAGATTTTGTATGTCCTGGATATTTCTCTTTTGGTTAGAATTGCCTTGTAGGCTTCCATGAGCCTATTATTTTTTTCTTTTCTATCAATAGAGTTCCACCCCACAAAAAATAAACCCACACAAAAATAAATAAAACCCCACAAAAAAAAAAAACAACAAAAAAACAGAGTCATAGCTAGTTAATAGTATCTCTACCATCTCATTGCTAGGTTAAAAAAAGGTTGACAGCCCATATTTTAGATACATGATTATCAACCCATTTTAACAATAATCTCCCAGGTTCTTTCCAGATTTCTTTGTTCACTCTCAAGATTTTGTGTGCCATCCCAAGAAATCTGTGCTTTAATGTGGGAAAAGCTAACATTTTATGGAAAAGCACATGAGAGCCACTCATCTGCTAAAATCAGCCCCATGTAGAATCATTCCAGAACAATCTTATTTTGTTCTCTGATGTAAAAAGTAGCCTCTGAAAACATATTACTGTATTTAACTATAATCCATAAGAAAATGTTTTTATGTTCAAAGACAAATATTTTGCATTGATTTACCTGATTTACATTACAAATTTTCAAATAAGGCACAAAGTATAAGCCCACATTCAACATCCCTAAAAATTCATGTATTATCTAGCAAATATTTCAAGTGATGACTGTACCATTGAGATTCCTATATTTTTATATCCTGCAGAAACATTTGCATTACAGAGCTGTTCTTCACTTAGTACATAAAATTTCCATATGCAAAATTTCTGTTACAGTTAACGCAAGGAACAAACATAACTCATTTGGCATGATGATAAAAAACCAAAAACACCTAGACAAGTGGTTCTCAACCAGGGGAGGTTTTGTTCTCTAGAGGACATTTGGCAACTTCTGGATGTCAACATGATGGGCGAGGGGTGCTACCGACATCTAGTATGTAGAGGCCAAGGATGCTGATAAAAAAATCCTCCAGAGAAGTGTTGTGTGTGTCTCCTCACAACAAACAATTATCTTGTCCAAAGTACCAATAATGCCACCTGCTGAGAACCCTGGCCCAGAGAAAAATAAAGTATTCTATAGTCAACATAAATTGGCCATAATTATTATAATTTCCATGTTTCCCACGTGAAAAATGAGAGCCTTCCATGATAGTAGTATAACCCTGTAACAGGAGTGAAATAGACTTTTCTCATACTCAGAATCTCCACTTCCACTCTAATCCTCAGCCCCTGGGGAGAGCTCTCCTTCTCAGTGAAGAAAATATGACGAATTGTTACAGACCAGCATTGAATCTCCATTTATGAACTAACATCTTTGCACTGCATTTTGAGTTCCGTGGCACACAACTTTGTTAATCAACAACTTTTTTTTTCTGAAAAGAAAGTCATTGTATGTTTACTTGAAATGACTGCTTCTTATAAAAAGTAGCCATTTCACTATCTATATAATTACTACTTCTAATAAGACTTGTATTTACATTTCATCTCTTTCTAAATTTTTATGATTAAAAATTAGTTGATAAGATACTGAAGTACAGCCCAGTTTCTAAAGCAAAATATGCTTTTGATTAATGAATGTATTTGACAGTGCCATTCAAAAACTCTTAAGTTAGCTCTAGACATGTTTTCTCATGTGTATGACTTTTTTTCTTTTTTAGCCAAGGGATGTTTCTAGACTTCCCTGGCAAAAGATATCATTTAAAATTTAGTATAGTTTTGCAACATAAATTTAAAAATGGACAAATGTCGCCATGTATTTATAATTCGTCTAACAATATAAAAATAGCAGATTGAGAATAATGCATTTTGCATTATCTGACTCGAAGTTTCATTGAGTTACATCCTCCAGCGCTATTTGTAGAATATAGGCAGGTGATACGCAGCTGCACTTCCTGTCCCTGAAGATTCTAGGAAAGGCAGTTTGGCGAGTAGCCTAATTATCTCTGCTATGTTTGATCATAGATATCTTTATTAAGAATAGAGATACTGCACACCTACAACTCTGATGTTAGCCATGGATTTCTTCACATAGCATTAAGACAACAAATATCAAACCCAATTGTTACAGCTTAGTCTTCGGAAATGACAGGAAAAATAATGTTCATCCTCATTGTGCTAATTTCTCTGTACTTTTTTTGCCTAAGAGAATGCAATTTTTTATAAATCTGAATTCATTATATTATAGTATCCTAGAGCTTCTATATTATCATTTAAATTATGACAATCATGGAGAAAATTCAGATCTTGATGATATTCAGCTGAATTTGGAGTCCCTGAAACATACACCTGCAGACTGTGACATAATTCTGGTTTAATTCCTTTTTGTAAAACTAATTATATTCTATTTCACTTAGGTGTGTCCCCAATGTTTTGAGACTGAAACATAGGCTCTGAACAAGTAGCAAGTAGCATTTGAGTGTGGAAACTAAGATCCACTTAAGTATTATTATTTCATCAAAATATTTATCCTTAACTGAAGAGATGGCTATCTTTCAAACATTTCAGTAAAAACATATGTAGAAAGTAAACCAAATTATGATTTTCTGAATACATCTAAGACTTGCATTGTTAACCTTAGGGTGTGTGGCACGTTTTTGGAACAAACACTTTCTACTTGTTTAATTTACAGAAATACTCATTTCTAGTAACATCACCATATTTTGTGTGGTGTTTGAAATATTAATCTTATTTTTTTTAATTTTTTGATTTTCTTAGAAAAACTGCAAAGCCAAGTTAGGAGTATAAGTAAATTTTAAAAGCTTTGTTTAATACAAATATTGTATCTTTTATGTCTTTAAAAACCAGTAATTATGGAAATACTCATGTTCCCATAAAAATGAGAAGATAGGATTTTGTTTCTATCCATTTTTTTTTAACAGGACAATGCTAACAATGGGGAAAGGACTTCTAGTTCACAATGCAACTTATGAAATAGCTCACCTTCTTTTCTTTTGGATAACCCCTTTGTTCTGGTTAAAACTGTTGAACTGTGGGTAATAAATAACTGGAATACAAAAAAGTCAAACAGGGATTGTACTTGTACACAAAAATAATATTTATGTACAGAACTTGGGTTGGTTTACATACTTCATACAAAGAGGTCAGAAGATATATTAACAAAGTAAGTTTTGCTATATGAATAATATACTCAGACCAATTTCAATACATATTCTTGGCTATGTTGAATGATAGTTACAATTTACTGCGCATATATTTTGATTGTGTATCTTCTAAAACATAACTACTTTCTTAGAAAATATTTGTCTAAATATATGCAAAATGATAAGGCAATGACATTTATAGAAAATCTGAATGATTTACAACAGATTATTTTCTGGGCTTCATTTTCTTCATCTAAATACGAGAGTTGTATTAAACAGCTATATATATCAGCTCTATGATTTTCTTAATTCCCATGAAAATATAAAAGATAAGGCCAAATTGTGAGTTGAAACCACCAAGATCATAGTGAATATTATGTAAGGTAAACAGGAAACTGTGTTCATCACTGTATTGGTGACCTGTTTCTATTAAAATTCATGCTTCAAATTACTCCATCTACAAATGTGCCTGACACCCATATATGCACACATGTTCTTGAAAATCATTTTAGGAAAGGAGATTTTTTTTTAAAAAAACAAAATCTACAAAAAAAAGAGCATGTTCAAAAATGAACTAGTGGATCAAGGAGGCCTTTTTAAGATGCAGTGTCTCCTTTCAAAACATGTTCTTTGTTTTCTAGGGGCACCCGGCATCAAACAGTAGTCAGAGGCCAAGCAACTACTGGAAAAAAAAAAAAGTAAGAAATTAAAGAAATAGGAAGAAAGAAATAAAATATGAAATTTTCACATACAGGGATAAAATCAAATGGAAAGTGGGAGACACAGGAATGGGGGAGGAGAATATACACTAACAGGAAAGGGAATCTAGCGAGGAATCACTGTGACGTGGTACATCTTCAACACTGGGGACCTGGGGGTTGATTTACAGTTAGATTCAGAAGTGTCTTCTTCCCAGACTCGGAGCCCAAGCAGCTCTGTCTTTGAATTGCCTGACTCCAACAGCTGGCTCAGTCGCCACCACAGAAACAGCAATTACAGCCTTCAACCCTTCATTTTATCCTTCTTACCTATAATCCGCTAGTTCCAGTCTGTCTGACCACTTGACAAAGGTTTTTTTGGTTGTTGTTTTTTTTGTTTTGTTTTTTGTTTTGTTTTAAATTAGTGCAGCTTTGGGAGAACATTTAAATATGCTTTACACACAGAGAACAGTAGACAGCCCTGGAAACTCTTGATGAGAAAAAAAAAATATCCTGCCGGGAACATAAAATGGCACAGAGGGCACACGACAATGATTCTTGTAATTGAGATTGTCATGTGTCTTATTAAACGCCACCATTTACCTGGAGGTCTTGCTTGAAAAAAATGCTAAGATGCTTTACAGATTTTACATCCTTATGTTTTTCAAAGCCTTACTGATCTATTTTCATGTGTGTTGTTTGGTTAGGTCCCTCAAAGGGCTTCAAGGTTTACTTTTATATTTAAAGAGAGTGAAGATGAAAGCTATTATTTGAATACAGCATTGCGTTCAGTGGCACCAAGATGCTTATTACGATGGCCCTGATGACACAGTAGAAGCGTCTCCTGGAAGCCAGTCTCCCCTAACATGTACTTAGGTGCCCTGTCTGCTGGTTTGCCTAAGTGACGTGGCATATATTTGATGAAGGGAGAGTAAACACCATCAATTATAAAAGACATCTGCTAATAAGAGGAAGAAAAGGAAGAGGGGGGAGAAAGGGGGGGAGAGAGAGATTGGGAAAAAAGAAGGAGAAATTCTCTGAGATGGAAAGGGCAAAGCATTTTGATTGAACTAAAAGAAATGTCGTACCTTAATCATGCCCTAATAAGCCAGCTCTCTACTGTTCTTTGGAGACATGACATGTTTCCTCAACTTCTGTGGAATTGCCATGGAAGATATCGATCAATTTGCCTTCAGTTTCCTTCATGGACTTGTTGGTAACTTTTCCAAGATCCCTATCAAAACAAACAAACAAAGATATTATGTGAAACTCAGGTCATGCTAACCAAATTAGCTAAAATTCATTTTTACTTTCTTGGATGTTTTCCAGTCCAACAATCAGTAGGGATTTGCCAACTTTTCACATCCTAAATTCACCCTTTTCTAGAGCTGCTAATTTGGTTCCAGAAAACATTGTTTGTGGTTTTTTTTTTTCCTCCATAAATAAGTTTTGTCAAATAACCACCAGACACCCTTGAAAAGATAAACTAGTTTTGGCTACCTCTGGTTTGCTAATTGAATATAAGCGTTAGTTTTCCTTTGAATGCATTTCCTCTGTGTAAAAATGTTTAAAAATATTAAATAACATTAGCATAATTATTAATGAAATCTAGATTTTATTCTCAAATATCTTAAATATATTTTTATCACCTAATTTCTCTAAAGAGACGAATGTATCTATCTAATCATGCTATGCTATCTTTAGTCTGTGATAATAGTTGAATTTTCAAATAATAAAATATTGCATGCGATTAAGCAATGTGATTTCTTTCAATTCAAGCAAATGTGTTTATTTCTTTTCAATGTTGAAGTAGAGAATCCTGATATTTTGTTAAAAAAATGCTGTAAGAGACACTGTTTAGAATTTATAAGTTTGTGGATCTTCTTAGGTTAGTCATTATGTATCCTCTCTTCAGGAATGTATTTCCGTTACTTCTATTTCAAAAGACTATCAGCATTTTCTTGAATATTTTCCATATTATTACATGATATGTTTTCTTCCAATAATATTCTGTGTTCATCGGCACCTGGGTAAGGCTCTAGGGACTGCTTAGGAAGCACATCTAGGGAGGTGTGAATGGCCTGTGGGCTGCACTGCAAGAAGTGTGTTGAACAACTTCGCATGTCTCCCACTGCTATTTCTGTCTTCCAAGGCAGAAGCAGTGGCCTTGGCACCATGCATAGGGGTGTAATGTCACCCTTACTGCCTGGCCAGAGTGTCAGTGTCATTCTGGTTCACCTTGGCTCAGTCAGCTACTCCGCATACATCTCTTTAGTAATAAAACGACTACCAAAGGGAGGAAAAATTAATAAAAATTAATCAACCGTATAAATAAATAAATACCAATAAAGCAGCCATACTTTAAGAAAGTTAAAATCAGACTATCAGATTTAATGTTACAGAATGTCGAGACATTCTGAAAGGTGAACAAATACACCAATCAACTGGTCTCTGGTGTGGTGACTACATAACTTTCGACTGATTTATTTTACTGAATTCACCAGGACTCTTGTCCTTACCAATGACACTGAATTGCTCTGCATACGAAAATTTAAAGTTTTATACCTTCCCCCTCTCAACTCCACATGTTAGCATTTTGGAATCAAAGCAGCCTTTGTAGATTGATCTCCAAACAATTTCCTACAATTGGCAAAATTCTTCATATTATAGATAGAGAAACTAAGAGTCGCACTAAGATTACTGAGTGGCTGAATAACGTTAAAAAGTTATGCCTTCCAACTCTAAAACCAGTGCTTCCTTTTGATAACCAAATATTAATAGATAAATACTCTGAGTATTTTAATACTTCAAATGAAATATTAATTTTATTAGTTAATGTTATATATTTTTGCTTAAATGTTAAATAGTAGTCTCCTTAGATTAGAAATAATACCTAGAAACGTATCCTGACATGAATATTGTAAGAATAAAGAGTTTGTGTAAAACCCTTAATGGGTATAGGGCCTACCTATTATTGTCTTTTTCCTTTTCTCCTATTACATTATGAAGTGAGTTAAGTCTCTTTTCCTCTCTCTGATGTCCCTATTGACTAAAGAAAATAAAGAATTGCAGGAGCTAGGAAAAGGGTGAAAGAGTACAAACTGTGTTCTCTCTTTTTTTTATTTTGGTGTAAAACATTTTTTTGTAATTAAAATATCCCTCGTGCAATTTCTTGGCCTATTACCCCTGACAGCTATTATGAATTATATTTTAACCTGTTAATGGTTAAAATGGTAACACATTCTAAAACATATAAAGTCAAGCTTTCTGCAAGTACGGAGCCTGTTGATTAAGAAGAGAATGCTGTTCGATGGATTTGAGTGGGGACGGAGCAGGGAGGAGGAAAAGCAAGATCTTCCTTAGTAAACCATGAACTTTCTTTGTCTCCCAGTCCTCGCCTTTGCACCTGCGCACCGCCTGGTGGTGGAGGCCGGCCAGACGGCCCTCGCTGCTAGGTGCCAGCAGGGACTGCGAAGCCAAGGCCCTGGGCACACAAGCTAACACTTGCATGCTTGGCGAGGCTGAGATGCTAAGGTTTGAATCTCTAACAAACCGCTCGCTGCCTCTCCGGTAATGACACCCTGGGGCTGCTGGGAGGGGGTTCTTTTTATAGGAAACATACTCATAAGAACTTAATATTACCTTTCTGAATGCTCTGATTCGACAGGTTTTTTTGTAAAAAAAATTTCCCCTTATTTCACAGACGCTGTGATGTGAGCCTGTGTTAATTCTTTATGCAACGGTAGTATGTAATCAACAGCTCCCTTCTGAGCTCAAGATTCCTTTTCCTTTTTAGCCATGTGCTTAAAAAAATAAAATATCTTGCCATTGAATGTCTTTTTACAGACTGAAAAGACTTTTAGGTTAAACAACATTTGTTAGGCTTTCATGCAATCAAATGCAATTTCAATCTTGAAATATTCAGCCTTGCCTCTCTGAAATTGCACATATGTGTCAGCTTTCAATTTTTCTCACTAGTGTTTTACACGTGAAATCTATTTTCACTGAGAAAATGGAATCTTTGTGTCTTTGTCTCTAGGCGTGCTGCTTTCAGGCATGTTCTGGCAGGGGCTTTGACTGTCGAGGCTCTGGGGGAGGGGCCTGGCAGTCATTTGTCAGCTTTTCTCGCATCTGTAATTTCTGGCCACTCAGCAGTATTAGAAGGTCTTAGAAAGGGGGTGACGAGGGTGGGGGGAAGAGCTTGTCACTGATGAAAGCCAAACCCCGAATAACTGCCCGATGTTAATGACCAAGGAGAGAAGGGAGAGTCTGAAAAACTTTTATTGTGTTTTAATGAAAAAGATTTTTTGGAAATGGCTAATTTACAAAATTGCACATGGTAACATTTTCAGATCTCAGTTTAGAAAGCCCCTGTCCATATTGTGTTACTGATTTCATTGCTTTTAGCTTGGCAAGGGCTCATGAAACTATTTTAATTTTCCACCAGTGGCTTCTGGTTATTTCTGCTCTTATTTCCTGGTAACAAAGCTGACAGCCCAATTAAACATCTGTATTTTTTAATCTGAATTTCCCCCATAACTATTTTGCTTTTCTTCTAAAACTTCCAGATGTTTTGGCTCCTTTATGATTTTAATGCATGCAAGTATATTTACTCCTATTTCAAAGACAGAGAGAGTGCTAGATGGATTGACCAGATGCTTCTATATCAAAAGCTTTGTAATACATCAATAATCAGGTCAGTGTTTTTATGTCTTTATGGATATATTTACATTAGAATACATCTTATTGTTTTTTAGCAGTTTACTATTTAAGTCTATCTTTGCAACTTATTTTTATGGGCTAGTAGAGTTCAGAATTCACACTATGATCTCTTAATTGTGGCAGATGAAAGTGTCCAACTCTGTTATCTCAGTTCTTAGTGTCTAGGAATAGAAGCTGCTGTGATTTTTTTAAAATTATTAATTTTTTTTTTTCTGAGAGAAGAAGTTATAAGCTATATGAGGTAACAATGTATTTTAACTCTATTTCCAGATTTGTACAAACATTAAAGGAATCATCAATATTTTGCCTTGAAGTGTCTGGAAAACAGTTAAAAAGAGTCTCTAGTACATTTCAAGAAAAGCTGTTTCCCATAATTAATAACAGGAAGCCGGGTAAACAGACTTTTGCTGACAAATGAAACTGAAACAGCAACATATACACAGGAACATGGGAAAAGAAACAATGTGGCATCGTATGGTTACACCAAAAGCATGGTTCAGTGCAGATACACTTACGCAACACTTACAAAAAACTGCACAGTAAAAGATTATTAATTATACATTTCTGACCATTTAAACACATGCTGTAGAGTGCAATCATTTATACCACTGCTTAGTATCTGAAAGTGAACTCAGGCTATTTATTATACATTTAACATTTAGAGAGAAAAAAAAAATCACTATTTCCTGGAATATAGGTTTTCCAAACAATCAAGTAAACATGAAAGAAGACAACCTTTTTTTTTTTAAACATTATTATGATTTTTAAAGTTCATTTTAGCTGCACATTTCTGGAAATGAGAACACATACTAAGATATTCTGGTGTGTGCAAGGTTTTGGTGGGGCAGGACAGGTCTGTGTTTACGAGGTCTCAGGCAAACCAAGCGCAACAGTTATCAAGTAGCCAGATCCCTGGACAACTCGACCCACTTGTGACTAAAGCTCTGGACAAGGCTCCCCCCGGAAGTCACGTGTCTCCATTTTCCAACTGTATCACAGACTCAGTACTGGCCTTGAAAGCAGCCAACTGAGGTGGTGTCTCTGCTTCTCAGAAACACTGAACTTGATTTTAAGATGTGGGAATTTTTTGCAGAATTAGTTGCTTAATTTACAGTCAGTTTTTAGGAATGAATTGCTCGATCCTTTAAGTGATTCTTTTTATTACATGTTAAAGGTGATTATCTGAGAACTGTTTAATATAAAACTAAGCTTATTCAGATGTTTATTTCTGCTTTTGCAGGAAGAACAGGAGAATAAGCAATGACAGCAGAAGTAAGGAAATATTTGTATTTTATGATGTACTATATTGCAAATTAAAGGATGTACTTTGGCTATTCTAGAGTAATAAAAACACACTTAAACTATGTCATATGGCTAGAATTATGTGCCTTCTTGAGAAGCTTTCTGTAAGTTGTGTCTTAACACCAGGAAAATGGAAACGGAAGGTGTCCTGAGTGGCAGGGGCAGCTGTTTTGACCATGTGTAACATCCACCTACGTAACTGACCTGGGAGCTGAACACCAGATTTTCCCAGCCAAATCTACAGTGGACATAAACAAGGCAAGGAAGTTATACTCAGAGCCGACTGGGTCCTAGTACAAATAAACATCAACTGTTTCATATTTGATATATGAGTGAAAGAGCAGTCCCTATGACACACTTGAGCTCTAGAATCTTATATTTATTGTAGAAGTTGGAACCAACTAAAATTAATATCTTGAATTTAAAGAAACAGTTGAATTGGAAAAATTATCAGAGTAGAGCTTTGCTAATTGCAAGAGAAAGTAAAACATTTTCTAGGCTGTAAAATTTCAGTGAGTTTGTAGGTGAGCAAAAAAAATACGTAAAAATTTAAAGATTACTTATTGAGATTTTTTTGTTAAGTATAGAATGAACTATGGATAATTTTTAAACATAAAATGTAAAAAAATCCTAAATTCTGAGAAATGTCTTCTGTTAAAACATTGTAGAAAAAAAGTAAAAAGTTTGCTATGGAGAATGATGCTATTTGTAAATCGATGCTTTGGAAAACATAATTTCCTAAATTTTTAGGTAAAGATCTTCTTGGAAAGCTTTTAAATATAAACTAGCTTTTAAATAATGAGGATATATAAATTTTAAAATAATCATTTTCACAGGCAGACTCATGACCCTGTTGTCATGATATTTGAAGTTGTTCTTGGAAATGTTCCATTGTTCAGTGGTACGATCCCAGAACCACCCACGTTATTTCTCAGGTAGGTTGGGTTGAATAGAATTACCAGTGCCTGGAAGGAATAATATCTCCTCCTTTCTCTGGCTCCATCAGAGCAGAATGTACAAGTGTTTAGATGCACTTATGGGAAAAGTTTGGAGTATTTATTAAGAGAACAGCAATGGGCTTTGTGCAAATTGTCACAGAGTCAGTGACATCTTGCTTGCATATAAAGTACTAACTAATGTTTTATGCCTTGAGATCTGGAAGAAAAAAATATTATCAACATAATATTATACATGCCACTGAACTTGGACCAACATTTTGATTAAAGAACTAAAATCCCAAGTTAGACTTATGTAAAAGTTCCCATAGCAACATCTTTCAGTTCCAGTGGTTTGTGTATGGTACATAAATTTCACTCTTCTGTTTGCTCATCCTATAAACATGCATCTAAATCTGTTTCCTGACTTCTCCTCTTTTGTGTATGTAATCCTTTGTAAATTTTCTCTAACAGGTATTCTAAAGAGATAAAATACATGGGTATAAAAGGAAGCTTGAAAAATTAGTTCTTGCGTAGTGAGAACTGTGTTCTAACACTTTTGGTAGTCCCTATAGTCTATCTGGTACCCAGTGAATTTCCAACACAAGCTGGGAAATTTCTGTTGCGACCATCAGATATGAACTGGGCAATCCCCATTAGCAGGTTTTGCTAAAGAGCAAGGAAGTGGAGTATTGGTGCAATTCTTCAACAGAGAATAAGCAGTTTCATTACCTCCTTCCCTGCCCTCTTTTAAGATTCAAACAGAACTGTAAGACTATTCATATTTCCCAAAACAAGGAAGTTCTTTCCAACTCCAACCAGGTTCTTTACCTTGCATTGCTGTGTGCTCTCACTGGAACATCCCAACATATTTGCTGTTGTTGCTGCCATCATCCTAAACACTGAAACCTGTAATATACACCGAGCCCACTGGAGGAAAACATGTTATTTTGTTAATAATGTGCTAGCGGCAGAAATTATTAGGATTGAAGAGCACTTTTTAAAAATCCATTCAAATGTGAATAAATGATGATTTTGATGGGACTACATTGAAGTAACAATTAAAACCGTATTTGTAGTATAAATATAGGTCAGGACTGGACATACACATTCCATCAATATCAAGAATGCTGTTTCCTCTGTAATAAACAATAGAATACGCCGAAGGTATAAAAATGAACCTTTTTTTCCTGGTCTCACAACCAAAGTCGTGATCTAGTACTGCTCTCCAGTTAGCATCCTTCTTTCTTCTTCCTCCTTTCCCACCTTTACATGTGTTCCTCCTTCAAAGAGAAATCAAAGTTGCTGTGCTAAGAGGAAAATAATGCTTATAAAAAATTCTAATTTTAGAAAGTAAAAGTATTCATCTTTGTGGTTTAATAAGTGGAATATATCTCCTCATAATCAGAAACTGGATATTTAAGAATAAAAAATTTGGAAGTGTAAGTTGCATTTTTTAGTTAAATAAAAAACTTGAATGATGTTGCTTGAGAAATTTCCTGACTTTTGAGAACCTATGGATTTATTTATAGATTGCTTAGAGAATTTAAGCATGCAATGTGAATTTTGTTGAATTTTACTTCCAGATGAAGGGTTTATTGAAATCTTAAATATGGTACATAACTTCTCTATGGAAAAAAACTAGAACAATGTGTATGTAACTTTTGGGAATTGGTATTGCTCAATTCTACATTCCTGTTCTACATGGGATAAAATATCTCTAAGTTCTCAGCTTACTTCTATGTATAGAGAATAGGACACAAGTCAGCTCTGCTTGTATGTATCTGTTGTTTCTTCATTCTACAAATGAATACTCATTATTCATTATAAACAGGATGGGTGCCCTTTTTTGGCAGATCCTATATCTTCATTGGCTTCCACGTTTCATGGGAAGGAAATAGAATCAATAGCCATTGATATAGCTGGGAAAAAAGATTTATGGAATAGAAAAACCACAAATCTTCTTTTTAGTATACTTTGCTCTTTCTCTCATATATTCTATAGCAGCAATCAAGCCTAACTTGGTATACAAGTTTAAGTTCTATAATTTCAGATAATAAAGCTTATTTTTAACAATGTTTATCATACAAAAACACAACATTTTTCTTTCAGCACAATATATAATTTTCATTACACATAATGGAATGATGTATATGTTTTAAAATAATTAGTTCTTACAAAGTTAACACTGTAGATTATAAAATTTGTGGTCAATAGATCATAAAAGGAGAACTTCTTTATGTTATGTGATTTCCATCTATAATTTCAAGAATTATTTGGGTATTGCCTTGAAACTCTATGAGAAAATATTTCTCAGGGTAATTATAAGCTTAGTGAACTTAAATATTTGAGATATTTGTGGTTTTGAGGGGGCAGAGTATTTATTTTTAATGGGATTAGAAAATTCTGGACCCAACAAAACAACCAAATAACCATTTCATTATACTCTCTCATCATATTTACTATACTCACTGGAAACAGAACAGAACGACACTAAACAGAAGACAAAGGATAATACACTCCAATTTCTACTCTTACGTAATCTTTTGAAAACATCTAAAATTTTCAATCCGGGTTTAAGCATGCCTAACTGTCAATAAATCCCATTTTCCAAAAGATAGACTTGAGTATCAATAGCTCTGACAGGATAAATTATCCTATCCACCTTTTAGCAATTCTACATGCATCCGCTATAGCATCTTCCAAACAAGAAAAATCACTCCTTTCCCTTCATCGTTGTATGGCAACGTGAACGATGAGCTGTATTTTCATTGGAAGAGAGCTTAGACGACAATTAACCAATGAGGCTATTCCCGGTAAATATACAATGCCATCTCAATTGCCTTTAGCGGCCATGCATGCTTAAACAGGGACTGTTCCTTTCTATATTTTAATCCAGTAAATATGAATAACAACTCCAAACAGACAAAAGGGGATGTTTCCTATTTCTTATACTCTTCCATCTCCCATACTTACATTCACAAATTCCCCTATGAGCAAGGATTGGCACGACACTGGGGATTGGAATGAAAAGAAGGATCTAAGAGAAAATACCTTAAAAGAGATGACAGATCTCATCTTTGATGGGACACAGACAAGGTTAAAAATTCTCTTTGGACATTTGAAAAATGCCCTTTTTTTTTCTTAAAGAATAAGCAATTGGTAAGAGTCACCAGATTATCAATTATTTATCCTTCCAAGGCTAATGGCAGGCTTTTCCTTACTCAGATCATTGAACTTAAACGATTATTTAGGAGCCATGGCCTCAGAAAGCAAGGACTGTGTCCAATTCTCTGTTATTCTTCCTACCTCTTGGCCAGAATATCAAGCATTTTAGGGGCTGTCAAGAAAAGCACAATACATTAAATCCTCTGAGTTTCCTGAGGAAGGAGGTAGGGAAAAGAAAGAAATGAATGCCTTGCTCAAGAGTCTGAGAGTCTATTTGAGACAGGTGTGGGTCTAGTGGAAATGAATCACAAGTATGAGGAGGAAGAATTTTTAATGTCACTATCCATATTTCCTGATTAAATTGAGGGCATTTGCATCATGTTCTAGCTTCCAAATATAAACGTGGCTAAGAATTTCCAAATTTCCAAGAAACCTTATATTCTTATTCAAGAACAAGAAGAACTGAATGAATTAGAACTCAAATATTCCAATATAAAAAGTATTCTCTAGCACAATACTATCATTTTTATAAATCTTGTTAGCTGATTGGTTAGTATTTTATAGGACTGTAAATGCATATTTGATTGAAAAATATTTCAGAATTAAACTTGAGTCATTGCTTAATTTTCAGAATAAACAAATATGTGAATGGTTAGGGCTAACAATAAACACACTTTCCTCTTAGAAATAATTTGTTAAATAATGCTTAAGTTTTAAATATACATATTTAAAAACAAGGCAACATAGAGAATATTACTAAGAGAATGGGAGCACTTCCCCGTATAGTGTGCTTGTTAAAATTGTTCAAAAATAAATTATTGCATGCTTGTTTTTAGCATACAAAATTCAAAACATTTCTAAAAATCACTAATCTTTCAAAAATAAGATGCTAACAATTTTTTATGAAGCTAACCACTCAGTCAATATTCAGAATTTTTCCTCATGCTAAAAATACTTTACATATTTTAAATCAAACTCCTTGGATATGCAGGGGAAAAAAAAACTGAGAAAATATGACATTTAGTGGAAGGAACAGTAGCTTTGGAGCTCTGGGATCTGGCTTGACTTGTGACACAAAGCATGTCACCCAGGCCTGAGAGCTGGGGTTAATCCTAACAGATGAGCTCCCCTGGGAGTGAGTGTGAGAATAATTACCGCTATAAATATGATAGAATGGAGTCCTCTCAAAACAGAGACTCTTCTTTAATCTACATCTGGTAGAATCTTACTTAGCAAAAGTCTTAAAGAATAATTTGACCATCGCTTTAACTTACAGTGTGGCCAGAACCCAGCCACTTCTCACCACCTCCTCTGCTGTCACCCTAAATCCAGGCACCTGGATCGCTGCGCTCAGTGGTCTCCATGCTTCATCCTCCTCATTGTGACCACCCCCGGCCTAACCTGCTTTTTTACAGAAGCCAGAGCGATTCTTTTAAAGCTACAGTCAAATCACATACGTCCACTGCTTTGACTCTTCAACAGCTTTCCATCTCACTCAAAATAAAATTCCAAATCTTAATTAACCTGTAAGGGCCCTGTATGATCTGTCCACCCCTCTCCTTGATTGTTCCTCTTGCCACTGTGTCCTTGTTCACGCTAATGGCCTCCTTACCCTTCCTCAAACACCTAATAACATTCCTGCCTCCGGGCATTTGCACCTGCTGTGTCCCTGGTCTGGAAAGCTCGCCTTTGGACATTCATATTATTTCCACAACTGTTTCATTCAAGTCTCAGCCCAAACATTACCATATCATAGAGGTCTTTCTTGATAGCCTTATATAAAATTTCACCCCCCACTTCCATCATTCCTTTATTTCTCTTCTTAGTACTTATGACCACCTGATTAATTATATATGTGTTTACCGCAAATAGAAAATTTGTCTGCTTACCACTGTCTTCTCAGCAATTAGAAAAGCACAGATTTACATAGGTACTCAATAAATATTTGTCAAATAAATGAATGAATGCCTGTCAATCAGAGTCTCAGAGGTATCTAAGAATTACATCAATTTCTTGTATTCTATAATCACCTCTTCTACTAGTCTTATAATAGTATTTCTATTTTACACAATTCATTTGTTTCTCAAGGTTATTCTTTGATGATCTCATTGTCCGTACTTTTTAATGACCAATAATTAGGGCATATGCCCATTAAAATCTCTAAGAGTAACCATTGTCTTCAACACTGGCCATTTTGGGGGGCACAGATTTGCAAAGCAAATTAAATTAAAGGAATTAAAGGAAATACCATTTATATAATAAAAATCCAACTCCTATCTGATCCCCCTTAATTCCTAAGATTTCTATATTGAGTTTATTTTTAAAAATTAGGACTGTTCGAATTTTGCAATTTAGGCAGAGACAACAATGGTGATATAGCACCTCTTGTATTATCCTGGTTAGAGCTGGAACCCATTCTACTAAGTATCACAAGAATGGAAAAACAAGCACATGTACTTATCATCAAATTAGTATTAGCTGATCAACACTTAAGTGCCACATAGTGATAATATTCATCGGGCGTTGGGCAGATGGGAGTGGGAGAGGGGATGGGTATATCCACACCTAATGGGTGTGGTGTGCACCGTCTGGGGGACGGACATACTTGAAGCTCTGACTTGGGTAGGCCAAAGGCAATATATGTAACCTAAATATTTGTATCCCCATAATATGCTGAAAAAAAAAACTAAAAAAATATTTCTAGAGATATTTCAATTCTAAAACCAGCTCTTAGATTTCTGCAGTGGTGTTTCTAAGCCCCCACACACCATTTCAATATTTCAACAAATATTCACTTTGTGCCTACTAGACCAAGAGTGTTCTGCTGAGTGATGGAGATCCTGCCTTCAAAGTTTTCTACTGATGAAAATACAATAACACAAAGAACAATATTGTAAGTACCTTGAAAGGAACAGGGCTGAAAGGTTACTGGCATTTAAAGAAGAGATTAAGCTCAGCAATGATAGATAGGGGATGTGTATTGGAGAAGGCAGCATTTGAGTTGGACAATATTTGGATATTCAGAAGAGTAAGAAAAATTCATTCCAACTGGAGGAAATAGCACAAGCAAACTTGGGAGGTATATGGAAAACAGAACAATAGGTTCACATAATAATGGGAAACCTTGGGTTATATTGTTTGTACATTTAAATTCTTTGTATAAGAGTATGCTAACTCTAACATACAGTATGACTTCAATTTAAATGCACTTGTATATGCACTTGAAAATATGTACCTAAAAATAAAAAAAAAAAAATCTGCTGTTAACATATGCACGTTGAGATGCTTTTCATGTTTTGCATGCCCAGTGACTATAAACATGGAGAACTTGCTAAGAAACCTTAAGGTAAAACTGCTCTCCCATGGGTAATTTGAGGTTTTACTATAACTTTCTTGATCCATTGCACTACTAGCAAATGCATGACAAAGGAGGGAATGCCACTTTCAATTGGATGTCAGCATTGAGCATTGTCCACATTGGAAAGCATCTTTCCCTTTATGTAATTTCTTTCTTGAATGACAAACACCAACATAGCTCTGCAAGGTGGGTTTTGAGTACGGCAGAGCAATCATGCGGGGTGTCGGGAAGTCCAGGCAACATCAGCCCGAGCGACCAGGCTCATGCTCTTGGGAAGTCTGTGTGTGGATGAACAACTGAGAGTTCTCCCTATGTGGGCTGCATTTGCTCTTTACACTTTGAAATAATAAAATCATAACTGGCCTGAAACTACACTGACTTAAACATGTGCTGCAAATATGTAAAATGAGGACAAAGTGAGGAGGAAAATAAACAACTGCTTGTTTTTAGTCTTTTGTTTAGAGAATAAACACTTTGGGAAAAATACCAGTTATTAATATATGTCATACTTGAACCCATATTTCATTTTTGGCAATTACAGTAAGTTACCTCATCTGAACTGATGCCTTTTATCTTTCTAAAATGCAAAATTTGATCCTGCCGTAATTTTCTTTGTAATCCTCGAATGCCTGTTGATTGCTTGATATATAGCAAGAGTCCGACGAACACGGTTGTGTAAATGAACCATGTGTTCACAGAAGAGCTAGACGGGGCGCCAGAATAAAATGATACACATATATGTTGCGTTCCACTCTGAGAAGGGAATAGGATATAAAAGTCTCTGCAAACCCGTGATCTTTTGTGTGAATTCTGTCTGCAGACTGCCACTGGACTTGAGCTGCAACTAACTCTTCCCTGGGTCTCTGAGGGCCAACCCTGCAGATTTTGGACTTGCTAGTATCCAGTCACGTGTGTTAGTTCCTTCCCTCCCTCCCTCTCCATACATATGTGCGTATATACATATATACATGTACAGAGAACTCTGACCTATACAGAAGAGGCAAATGTCTTGAAGACGGCTGTCTAAATACTGACCAGCCTCCTCAGATATGTTCTGCTGTGGAGCTCCTTAATACATCCTGTCACAGTCTCCTTCTTAAAATTCTTTTAGAACTAGGTCAGTGGAATCCATTGGATGTGTATGTATCAGCTTTACCCTGACACTAAGGTTATTCCAACGTGCAGGGCTGACTTTCCCAGCAGTCAGAGCTACGTCTCTAGGATGTCTGCGCTCGCAGGCGGCGACTTTGATGGCTATTCCGGCCACGTCCACGCCCATCCCCCTGTTAATCACTGCTTTACCTTCCAGGGCAGCTATCAATGGAAGAACCAAGAACAGAAGACAATGGAGAAAAAGCACGAGAGAATTCTATGCCCCATCAGCATTTTTAGCAAAATTATTTCCACTCTCTGCAAAAATTAATTAAAACTCACGGTAAAATGATGTGGCTGGAAACGTTCTTGTGATTTGATGATAAAGAACTTTTACATGTTATTAGAAGGCTTTCGTCAAATGTGAATCTCAGCTGAGATTCTCATTTGATAAAACTCACATTTTTCCTATGACAAAATATTTTTCTGTGAATAGACATTTGCCATGTCCTGCTACTTTAAGTGTTATGATAGTTGGGCAGTTGTAGAAAGAGCCTTTGTAGAAACGTTGAATGGAATCCTTTATTTCAAAGGATGTACTAAATTTGATGGTGAATCCAGAGTTGAAGTAACTGGTGGACAGGAGGTTGAGGGGCAATTTTGTGGGGACAGGTTTGGGTAGAGGACTGATCCGCTTTGCCCTTTACAGTTTGGAGCCCTCTTCCTAAGCACTGGGGGAATAAAAGGCCCATGGCTTTGGTGTAAACGCCCACGGGCTCTTCACCCACGGCTCTAAACGGAGATTTCTGGCAGTCACTTCAACCCCCAGTAACTCTTTATTGTGGAAAACTCTCTCCTCATTACCATGTATGTACAGGCTATTTGTTAGCTTTCTTTATGGATATTAATTTAGATGTAGAATTAAAGCTAGAATTTTTTTAACTTTACTATTGTATATTTTATGTCATTTCTCTATGCATATCTTTATGAGGAAAAGTTTCTGTCCCTCTTCCTGACTTTTCACGTGCATTGAGCTCCACTAAAGACTCTAAACTCTCTTATTCATCTACCCCAGACAAGCATTTGATTGAGAAGTTTGGAAGGAAGAACTGGACACGTTAGCCTGCATAGCTCCACAGCTTCTTTCTCTCTCTCCTATTGTCGCGTTCTCTCTCCACTCTCTCTCTGTCTCTAGCTCTCAGTCCCTGTCCCTCTCCCTGAAGAGCTGCTCTGCCCACAGAATGCACTCTCCGGTGAGCTCTCCATGCTGTGGTGCTCCAGCCCACACGTCTGAAGGTGTGAGCCACTCTCTTCAAAGTGATCAACGGCAGCCATGATGAAGGTGATATTCTGATTTTATCTGTTTTACTTTTTATCCTATTTCAGAACCTGAGTGGGGAAGCAGGCTGCTATTTATTGACTGCTTCAAGAACCCCAACTATCTAATGCATTTCTTGAAACAAAAAATCAAACATGTCCTTGTTTTCTGAATGGAATGAAGTATTACACATATTTACCTATATTTTATACTATTATTATAATACTTTACTTTCTTTTTAATTGTGACTCAGAAATATATGGGTAGCAAAACCTAATTTGACAAATTCTTATTTTTTCACTTCAAATAGCCTAAATTAGTTTCTTCAATAGCTGTGCTGTTACTTCATTTTTGTAAAGTAAAAGGGTACTCCGTATCTAGATGAGGAAAATAAATCAAATGAATACAGATTAAGACTTTTGAAGGTAAACACCTGTATTGTATTTTCCCTTGCTCTTTTTTTTTTTTTTTTTTAACAGAGTCTCACTCTTTTGCCCGGGCTAGAGTGCCGTGGCGTCAGCCTAGCTCACAGCAACCTCAAACTCCTGGGCTCAAGCAATCCTCCTACCTCAGCCTCCCTAGCAGCTGGGACTACAGGCATGTGCCACCATGCCTGGCTAATTTTTTCTACATATATATTTTTAGTTGTCCAGATCATTTCTTTCTATTTTTTAGCAGAGACGGAGTCTAACTCTTGCTCAGGCTAGTCTTGAACTCCTGATCTTGAGTGATCCTCCCGCCTCAGCCTCCCAGAGTGCTGGGATTACAGGCATGAGCCACCGCGCCTGGCCTTCCCTTGCTCTTTCAGGGAATATAAATTTGACCAAAAACAAAGAGCTTTAACAATTTTCTTTTTTTATGTTTTATCACAGATTGTGCAATTGTACAGAATTGACACGTGGCCGTTAACTCCTCATTGTGTTACAGCACTTAGGGAGTAAAGGTAGAGGTCGACGGCGCCACCCTGCTCTCTCTCATGATTTCTCCATCCCTTCCTTGAGTGTTCCCATTAATTCATGGGTGGTTTTTCTCTCCAATGTGAAAAACCATTAAAACCAAGAGCAGAATAAAAATCCACCTTTTCATTTACTCTCTCAGTAATTGAAAGCCTCACACCACTCTCATACCTAACATTCAACCACGTAACACCGTGGCAATTCAGTAAAGCCCTTGGAGCTGGCTGACCTGGGGCAAAGCAAAACAGCAACACACTAACGGACATGATCTGAGAAGACACGTATGTCACAGTCAACGCTGTAGGGGTGGCCAAGAAGGAAACATATCAGTACTGAGAGGCTCACTGGGACAACCAACCACGCTAGCAGGAAGGGACAACACATTCCGGAGGGAGCCCTGCGGTGGCTTTATCACAGCCACTGGGAGCCTGCTGGAGAGCCATTCCCACAAAAATGAGAGGAAAGCACAGAATGTTAGAGGCTGCCTTTTGTGGCACTTGAAATCTCTTTAGAGCTGGCACTGCACACCTGAGTCAGTATGAACAAAATAAAAATGTGGCCATTGTTTCTGAATCCTCATCAGCTTCATCCAGACTTTCAGGTCAGAGCACCCCACGCATGGCCTCTGTAGTCTTCACAATGTGTTCCTTTGTTATCACCTGGCTTTATAAAACAATTCCATCTATGTTATCTTAAGAACTATCTTAGTTTAAAATCTTTTTAGCAGTTTTATTTGAGACATCTTTTTCCAGATCCATCCCCAGAAAGAATAGAAATCCCTGATATGTTGATACGGGCAATTTCAAGGAAGTGTGATTCCATCATCCGGCTCAAATACTGGCATACCTCATTTTACTGTGCTTCATTTCATTGCACTTTGCAAATACAGTGGGTTTTTGTTTTTTTTTTTACACAAATCGAAGGCATCTCTGCATTGAGCAAGTTGATCTATAACATTTTTCCAAAGTGAGCATGTGCTTATTCCATGTCTCTGTGTCATATTTTGGCAATTCTCACAATATTGCAAACTTTTTCATTACTATATATATATATATCTGCTATAATGATCTGTGATCAAGGATCTTTGATGTTACTATTGTCATTGCTTTGGGACACCATGAACTGTGCCCATAGAAGACAGCAAACTCAGTAGGTAAATGTGTGTCTGTTCTAACTGCTCTACAGACCACCTGTTTCAACACGTCTCTCTCTCCTTGGGCCTCCCTATTCTCAGAGAGGCAACAATATTGACATTAGGCCAATTAGTACCCCTACCATGGCCTCAAAATGCTCAAGTGATAGGAAGAGTCACAAGTCTCTCCCTTTAAACCAAAAGCTAGAACTGATTGAGCTTAGTGAGGAAGGCATGTTGGAAAGCCAAAACAGACTGAAAGCTAGATCTCTTGCACCAGTTAGCAAAATTGTGACTACAAAAGAAAAGTTCTTGAAGTAAATTAAAAATGCTATTACAGAATACAGAAAAAAAAAGTGCTAATACAGAAACAAAAAGGAAGCTGAATGGCCTTATAAATATGGAAAAAGTTTGAGTGGTCTGGATAGAAGATCAAACCAGCCACAACATTAAGCCAAAGCCTAATCCAGAGCAAGGGCCCAACTCCCTTCAATTCTATGAAGGCTGAGAGAGGTGAGAAAGTGGAAGAACAGGTGGAAGCCAGCAGAGGGTTCTGATGTAGAAGCTGCAACAAGGTATCCAGAAGATCCAGCTAAGATCATTGCTGAAGGTGGCTACACAGAAGAACAGATTATTCAGTGAAGAGAAAACGTCCTTCTACTGGAAGAAGATATCATCTAGGACTTTCTAGGACTGTCATAGCTAGAGGGGAGAAATCAGTGCCTGGCTTCAAAGCTTAAAGGACAAGCTGACATTCTTGTTATGGGCTAATGCAGCTGGTGTCTTTAAGTTGAAGCCAATGTTCATTTATCATTCAGAAAATTCTAGGTCTCTTAAGAATTATGCTAAATCTACTACTCTGCCTGTGTTCTGTCAATGGAACAACAAAGCCTAGAGGACAGCACATCTGTTAGAATATGTTTGAATGAAAATTTTAAGCCCCCTCTTGAGACCTACTGCTGAGAAGAAAAGATTTCTTTGGTAATGGTACTGCTCATTCGCAATGTACTTTCTCAACCACTTGCTCTAATGGAGACGTACAACCCATGGCCAATGAGTAATTTTGACTTTCAAGTCTTATATTCAGAAATACATTTCATAAAGCTATAGCTGCCCTAGATAGTGATTCCTCTGATGTATCTGGGAAGGAT
>CAUYSK010004349.1:0-64023 GCA_963575035.1 Avahi laniger | reverse complement strand
AGAGAAGGCTGGAGAAAGGGCAGCCAGTGCAGGATTCCTAGGATTAAGGGCAGGAAGGGGCCTGCATGTGCATACAGAGGAAGCAGCCCAGAGAGTAAACCAAGTGAAAGGGGTCCAACACTGAATTCCTATGACCAAGGGACAGGGAGGGCCTTGCATCTGTGTACTCAAGGAACCGGCCCTGAGAGAAGGTAAGTAAAAGGGAGTTAGTTCTACACAGAATTTCTAAGCGGAAAGGGCAGGAAGGGGCCTGCATGTGTGCTCTCTGGGAAAAGCCCAAGTAGAAGTCGAGTGAGTGGAGTCGTAACCTAGATACCTAAGAAGTAAAGGTGGGGATGTCCTGTAGGTGTGTGCTCAGGGAATCAGCTCCGAGAGAAGGTCAAGGGAAAGGGAGACCTAGGCTGGGTTCCTAAGAGTAAAGAGTGGGAACAGGAGAGAATCTGAAGGTAGACGCTCTCAGGCACATCTAATATAAACTGGTGAACAGAATTCGTCCTGGTGCCATATAGGGAGATGGGGTCCAACATAAATTTATTTTTCAAAAACATAGTTTGCTGGTCAGAAACCACTGGGATTCTGAAAATTTTAATTACAACTACATACATCACAAAATAGCTTTTGGTACTGTAGTCCCTGACCAAAAAAAAAAAAAAATCCTTTCTTTGTCCATCATCCTTCCGTCTCCATGTAAAATTATTCTATGTCAGAACATTCCTGTTTAGGCACATTTTTCTTTATATTTTTAAGATTAATTTTCTATACCCCTCCTTACTTCCTGTTGTTTTAAAAATTGGTTAGATCTATAAATATGTTGTAAAGGTCATCCTTATGTTTTTAAAGGATTTTCAGTAAGACCTCTGGGTTTCCAAGCTGATTTACCTTGGTTTGCATCTCAGATCCCCTACGTACTGTCTGTGGAATTTGGGGAGAAGATTTTTAATTTAATGTCACTGAATTCCTATTAGTAGAATGAAGACAATAATATAGTCTGCTTTATATGGTCATTATGGTGATTAAAGAGATCATGTAAAGGTATCTGGTGCATAATAAATGCTAAATAAAAGTTAGCAATGATGATGATGAGGAGAATGATGGTGATGATTACTGTGAGGGGAGGCTGATGGCAGATCATGAAGGGCCTGGCAGTTCAGACTAAAAGATTTTATCTAGATGTGATGTGCAGTAAGATATTGGAGATAGAGATATTTAAAGTCATCCTGACATTTCAAATTCAGTAGAAGATAACACAATATGCAAACAATAAGGAATCAGAAAGATGGAATCATGGCCTGGCCAATGAGTGCCATGGGTGTTGTCACTTCACCAGGGCCATTGCACAATATTGATAGTTCTCAAACAACAGTGGGACCTGGTGTTTTCATAATCAACCAATTATCATTGCATCCCACTCCCTGCAGTCTCCCCCTCTTTAGTTCATCACAGAGAGCTGCTTGAAATGTATAATTCATAGTGGAAAAAACAATAGGAACTTTGCAACTCACATAATGGATATATAGCTAGCTGTCTCATATCTTTCAAATGACTAATTTAATTTAAGAGAATACCCCGTCTATCTAGGCTCTTTCATCTGAAGCAACAACACCCTGCCAATAAATCCATCCTTTAAAGATAAAAGTCCTACATTGATTAGTACTTATCAGTCTAATACTGAGGTGTTTCAACCTTCTCAGTTGCTAGAAAATAAAGGTCCTTTTTGTGTAAGCTGCAGCCATTTGATTTTCACTTTTGCTTAAAAGAATTCTATCCCTTAGACTCAACCTATAGACCTCAGAACTGTTCTTTACTCTGGACTTGGCATATGTCCCCAGTTATCTCCTCTCTCCATGCCCAAATATCCTTCTTACTAACCTCATCATTCTTCCTCTAGCCAACTGATTATAGGTTTCATAAAAGTTCCACATTGGCCTCTATTCCAGCTTTTTCTCATTTGCCCTAAGCCTCAGCTCCACCCTCCCATCTTGTCTCCTATCCAGAGACTCCCAACATCCCATATGAGATATCACCCTGCTTGCTACTCCTTCAGTACCTCTAGAACCAAGCTTCTTCACTGTTATAAACATAAGACAGTAATGTAGAGTTACCACTTATATCTCAGACTAGGAAGGAGAGATGGGATTGCTGTAGTTTATGTGAGATCCATCCACCAAACAGAATGCATAGTTACTCTTCTACCCAGATGAGACTGGGTATTAACCAAAAGCAATTCAGAAGCACTTATAAAAGACACTTTATTGAAAAATTACGTCATATGTGTGCACGTGCACACACACACAGAAATCTAAAATTTAATGTATGCCTTATAATAGAAAGGCATTTAGATATTTGAGAGCCCAATAGCAGTAACATTAAATGACAATGATTCACCTATGATTTGTAATTCTATATATAACATTCAGAATTTATTATTATGTGGTATATTTTGTGTGTGGATTCTTACTTCTGAAATGGGACTCAAGGGCTTTTAATGCAGTAATTAGGAGTCTTAACATTACGGGTACTATTCTCTCTTTCTCTTTCTCTTTGTGTCCCCAGTCTCTCTCTCCCTCTCTTTCTCCTTCAGCTGGGCCAGTATCTGAATAAACTTTTATCATTTAACTTTTATCAAGCAAGGCAACAACACTTAAACATGACTGTCAAAGCCTGCCTTAAAGAGAAGGAAATGACAAAGTGGTGGGCCAAAACACTTTTGCAGAGAGAAATTTAGAAAAATGGATTTGCACTGGTAACATGTATTTTTCTCAATTATTCTGACTTGTGCAAAGCCATGCTTCACATGTTTGTCTGAAGCTGGGAGAAGAATGAGATAAGACTACCTGAGAAGACATTTGTGTAATAACTGTCACTGGGCTCTTTGCTTTTGACGTTTATTATAAGGATGAGATCAAAGGGCTTCACAATGGGAATAAATGAATTCAAGTTGCTTTAGGTCCACTTGGCCATATTACCAACATGACCCCATTCTTGTGGTATTTGATGATTTTTATACCCATACTACTAAATATTCTCCTCAGCTAGCAGTTGTCATACTAATCATCTAAATTCACTCCAAGCACACATGGCACATGATATGCACAGTCTTTTCCTCCACATGTACAGCTCCTTGGAGGAGTCTAGTCTTTTAGTCAAGCCATGCACTAAAGACTAAAGAATGTCCTCCTCTTCCACATTTGTTATGGTTGAGTCACTGAGACTATAACAGTTGGTGAAAATGTAGTTTTTCTCACTTATTAAAAAGAGTAAGTTTTGAGACCTGATTTTAGACCTCACTTGTGGATGACGATGTGATACCTTTCTGTTGTAATTTAATTTCCTCTTCACATGAAATATAAACTATGGGTTTTTGATTATTTTTTATTCTCCTTACTACAAACATCATTTCTCCTTTCTCTCTCTCTGTCTCTGTCTCTCTCCTCTTGTCAATCTTTGTCACTCTCACTCTTTCTCCTAAAACCATAAAATTGAAATTTTTATAAATTAAATGTACATATAATTTGTCCACCAAATTTTCTTCTATTAATTTTCCTTCTAGTTTTTTCCTTGAATTATTTATTTATAGATATCAATGCGAACATAACATAAGCAAGATCTCACATAATTGAAGTTTTCTCAAGAAATCTGTTGTGCAACTTATACTTGTCCTTTATTTTCAACTTCATAATTTAGTTCAGATAACAAACAATTCAACATTATCATAAGTAAATCTCTAATAGAATTATATGCAATACATAGATCTTGAGTTCTTGATGAGTACTCAATTTTATTTAAAATCACAGGAAAGTACTCTAATGTGAAAACTCTAGATAACTAATATATTTGAGCATGAGACTCAAGTTGTCAACTATACTGTGTCAAGAACTGTGAAGGATTCACAACTTACTTTACTTGCAAGCTAATAAATTAGGGGCTATATTTTCCATCTGTTTTTAACACTTCACCCAGAAGTACAAAGAAGTCCTCCAGAGAATCACTTAAATTCCATATTCAATACATAGCTACCTTGACTCCACTGTGAAGCAGCAACCCTGCTTTCTCTCAATAATCAGGATCAATTAACAAAGGCAATACAGTAATATTTTGCCTGTGAGTTAACTAATACTGAATTCAAAATGGATCTTTTGGCAGTTTCACACATATTTGTGTGTGCGTGTGTGTGTATGTGTGTGTGTGTGTGTGTATAATGACACTCTAAACCAGCAGATCCTAAATTTTCTGAGGTTCAAAGCAAATCTTTATCATCACTGATGATAATTGGAGGGGCCACTTTGATTTCCACTGTTGGGTTCCATTACCGTGTGTATTCTAGCTATAAAATAGATGGCACCATATGCTTGTCATTGATTTGAAGCATATACTGTACCTTTTAGGAAACATCCCCAAACTAACAACATATTGTCACCCAATGGCACCATGCCTACATCTTCAATAGGCTATTTCACAGTTCATCTAGGCTATTTCTGTGTGCCGTGGTACATAGTAAGACTGGAAAATATCATGGACAGAATGAGATTTCTTTACTTTCTTTGCTGCAAATATGTATGTGGATACCATGATGATAAATAAGGGATTCTGTAAGTTCATAGATGGTATATTGATGGAAGCAAGAAAAGCAAATCCATATCCAGAGTAACTGTTTATTCCTATGAGGACAACTCACTACTTTCTCAATGATGTAAGGAATTATTTATAATCAACCTGCCTATTAGGTTATTGACCTCTCCCTCATAAGGATGTTATGTTGGGTTCCCAGCATTTACCTCTTCCATTGGGAGGTTGGACACATAGGAGTTGAAGTGGAGAATCAGCACAAAAACTAAAAAATAATGACTTACCTAAGGTGAATGGAAAATCAGGGCAAGCTCTTTTTCTCATACTCAGATATTCCCAAACCTATATTATTGCTCACAACATTTATATAATGTTCTGTCCCAATTGGATACAATAATCTGTGAATAAATGACTGTATTTCCTTTCCCATTCATACCTTATTGGCTATTAAGGAAATTTTCAGACAAAATCCTCTTTACGATTGTATAGCCAGATTATTCTATTTTAGCCCAAATGGCTAGATTACATGTTTTCTTCTGCCTTTGTCACACTGAAAGTCAGAAACTTATTTCAAAATAAGAAATTCGAAACTTGTCTCCAAATTGTTTTGAGTATAATTTTGGCATCGCCAAAATAATTTTAATAGTAATAAACAATTTCAAGGCACTTTGCTACAAATTTTTTACATGTAAAAATTCATTTAATTCTCATAACACCTGAGGAGTTAGGTAGTAAGTCACACTTAACTAAGGCATGGTGGTTAAGGTACTTGTCAAAAGTCACAGAGCTATAATCTTGTGGAGTAAGGATTCAGACTCAGGCCTTTTGGTTTTAAGTACGTTTCTATTTTCTTAGCTCTATATCCCACATTCAGCCAACATCCATACTTTTTTGCTAATCTAATCTAATTTTGAACTTTCGTTATTAATTTTCTTCCTACTTTGCTGTTGAATCGCTAGGAGAAAAATAAGTACACAGTCTAAAGACTGTCATGTTTAAAAGATGTTGAATTAGGCTGCATTTTATATCTTTATCCTAATTTAAATCTTAATGAAATTTTTCTCTTTACTTTAGGCACTGATATCTTGTTTTCATCATCATTAGAGCTTCAAAAAACCCTCAGGTTTAATTTGGTAATGTTCATGTTTCTTATCATTTCATCATATATAGTCTCGAATAATGTATGTCCAAAGCCTTTGATTTATCTAGAGATATTCTGTGTCCATTTTTTATCTCACTCAAAAAAATCATCATTGTATTTTGTGGTATAATGAAGATTTTACAACTTTTGACTGCTCTGAGCCTGGATATCTAAAGAGATTTGAGAAAATTAAATTATTGAAAATAGAATAAAAACATTGCAACACTAGTGATCACATGAGTGAGCCATGGTTTATATGTATGTTGGTACCAAGTGTTGGTTGAAGTTGATGTATTAAATTGGTGGGAGAATTAATACAATAGGAACTTGTCAATGGAAAAGAAGTCAAACTCCATAAAATAATTTAAAGAGGTTTATTCTGAGCCAAGTTTGAGGACCATGTCCTGGAGCCACACCCTAGAAACCTTGAGCAAGTGGACTCGCTGTGGCTGGGTTACAGTTTGGTTTTATACATTGCAGGGTGACAGGAATTACATGTAAAGTCATAAATCAATACATAGAAGGCATACATTGATTTGGCCTGAAAAGAGAAAAGGTGGGACATCTCATGGTGAGGAGGGCTTACAGGTTATAGGTGGGTTTAAAGACTCTTTGATTTGTAATTCAAAGAAATGAAGCTTTGTCTAAAGGCTTGGAATGTTTTAAGTTAAGATAAGGAAGTCTGCTAATCAGAGACAAACCACAGGCCATATACCCAGACTCAAGTGATTTGTTATGTGAATTGAGGACCTATGGGTTTGTCTTGTATAGCCTTAGGCTTGTTAATGAGTTATTATACAAAGAATACCTCCAAGAAGGGAGGGGGCATGATGACGTATGTCTGACCTCCCTTCTCATGACCAGTAACTTTAGTTTTAAGAGGGTGTCCATTAAGTCAGCTGGGAGGAACATAGATTTTATTTTAGTTCACGAGCCAAATGAATGTTTGCCAAATATAGGGGATAGCTTTTGGCTTCCTGATTGCTACTCTGGAGTCATTTAATCTTTCAGTTGAATACATTGGAACAGGAAGTAAAGACAAGTAGGAAAGATATGAAAGAAATGAGAAATATTTCCCCATTTTTATTAGTATATTCTATCCTGTCTACAGATGTTCACAATGTAAAGACCATGCCAACAATATTAACTAAGAACATTAGTCTCAAATTGCCTATAGCATCCTGTATCTGTGGATGGTCTCGAGAAAAACAGTATTGGCAATGTAGATGAATCCATATCTTAACAGAAAAATCCAAATGATACTTTAATACTGAGTGGAATTGGATTACCCTGGGGTGCTTTTGTGAAATAATAACCACAGATCAAGCCTTTCTCCCTTCTTCTGAGGCAAGCAAGGAATTGTACCTCTTTGGTGAACAAAACAGCTGCACTAGCTTTTTAAATACCAATATAATTAGCATAAAGCACTATAATAGAACAAAATGGTCACAGACAAAAAGCCACCTGCAAACATTTAAAATTCAAAGACAGAATATTGCCATTTAATCATAGAGATAGTCACATTTAACAATGACATTTTTAAAAATATTACTAAGAAGGAAGTGTGGCTGATTTGTAAAAGGAAAACAAAAAATACCATCTCCACAGTCAGAAAGAATCTTCACAGGAACAGATGGCACAGACTGGAAAGCCAGTGTAAGCCCTCCTAACCACTCAATGTGGACTGTTCACCTGAGGTATTTATTTGATCCGGGTTGCTCCTTTCATTTACATAAAATAAAACACAACTCTCGTCTTTCATTTGCCTATTTATTTCCTCATCTTTCCTTCTGCTCATTAAGTCTAAATAACTTCAATTTCTCACTTGTTTGCATCAGTTCTTGTTTAAATCATGTCTCCCAAAAAGATATTTCTAAGTCCTAATTCCCAGTACTGAGAATGTGACCTTATTTGGAAATAGGGTCATTGCAATTGTAATGAAGTAAAGATAATGTCATGCTAGATTAAGGTGGGCCTTAAATCTTTATGTCCTTATCCTGGTGTCATTTTAAGAAGAGACACGGAATGAGTACTGTGTCTCACACATGTAATCTCAGCACTTTGGGAGGCCAAGGCAGGAGGACTGCTTGAGACCAGCCAGGAGTTCAAGATCAGCCTGGGCAATACAGCAAGATCCCATCTCTAGAAAAAAAAATTAGCTGTGTATGGTGGCATGCACCTGTAGGCCCAGCTACTTGGGAGGCTGAGGGGGGAAGAAGAGACACAGAGAAGGGGGAAGAAGGCCATGTGATGTCGGAAGCAAAAATTAAAGTCATGCATCTACAATCACACATCTACAATTGTCAGCAAGTATTGCTGATGTTAACAAAAGACTATGAGATCCACAGAGGAGGGGGAAAAAAAGACTTTATTTTCAGAGGGAGAAACAAACTTAATATCCGGGAAGCGCAGGTTTCAGGGAAATTGGAAAGTGCAAGCTCTGCAGAAGGGAGGTAGGAGCTGGTATATATGCCTTACAAAGTCAGTCTTTCATACATATTGAGCAGGACTGGGGAAATTCAATGAATATTCATGAAGGAAGTCAGGTGCTTGTGCAGTGCATAAATATATATATAGCATACATCCCATGTTCACTTTGGGGTGGGGTTTTAGCATTAAAATGAGGTAGAATTTGGTTCTTTACATCAAGAGGTAAACTTTTCATTCTTGAAGGTATTTTATGCTAAATATAACATTCACAGATGACAGTTATTTTCATTCAGTATTTGATAAATGTTACTTCCCTCTGACAGACATAGTTTCAGATGAGAAATCTGCTGTCACTCAAATTGTTGTGTCATTTTTCTTGGCTTTTTTCCTTTGTTTCTAGTTTTCAGAAATTTTGTTAGGATATGTCTTGGTTTGAATTTCTTTGCAATGGTTTTTTCTATTTAAGCTTTGCTCAGTATCTTCAATCTGTAAGTTTATGTCTTCCACCAAATCAGGGAAGATTTGGGGCATTATTTCTTTAAGTAATTTTATAGTCTCACTCTTTCTTCTCCTTCTGGGATTCAGATGACAGAAATAGTAGGTCTTTTCTTATTTATTGTGTCATAAGTCACTAAGACACTGTTCATTTATTTTCAGTCTACTTTCTCCTTTTTGATCAGCATAGATAAATTATATTGATCTGCTTTCAAGTTATTAATTTTATCCTTTGTCATTTCCACTCTATTACTGAGGCTATCCAACAAGTTTTCTATTTCTGTTATTGCATTTTTTAATTCAATAATTTCCAGTTGGTATTTTTTTATAATTTCTATTTCTTTGCTGAGATGTTCTAGTTTTTAAAAATTTATATCAAGAAAATCTATAATTGGTTGTTGAAGCATTTTTCAGTTGGCTGCTTCAAGATCTTTGGCAGGTAATTCCAACATCTGATTTATCTTGGTATTGGCATCTGTTTATTTTCTTTTCTCATTCCAGTTGTGATTTTCCTCTTTCCTGGATATTTCCTTTTGTAACCTGGACATTGTAGGTATTATATTAGGAGACTCTGGGTCTTATTAATCTTCTTTTTTTAGCAAACAGTCTCCTGCAGAGGTATAGTATGAGGTCCAGGTGTATGTGAATGTTCAGCTGCCTGTTGGACCTCCCGACATTACCTGTAGAATAGTGGAGTGTTTACTCACACTTTCTCATTGCAGAAAAGAGATGAGAGTTCAGTCTGCCCTTGCCTCTGCTGACACCTTCCTAGTGAATGTGTCACACTGATTTTTACTTTTTTGTTGATTTTTACTTTTTTGTTGACTCTCAGTGAATGTGTAAGCTCTGATCCTCACTGGGCCCCTTGAACACCAGAGATAAAGGAAGTAGAGAGTTGACACAATGTTTTGTAGCTATAGGGTAGGAGTGGAAGCTCAGCTCCATGCTGGGCTTCATGATACCCTATGAGAAGGGAACAGAGTATCAACTAGCCCACATTCCACCACCTCATTCCACCTCATTGGTGGCGGGTAGGGGTCGAGGTCCTGCTCCCCATTGTGCTCTATTGATTCAGAAGAGAGCAGTAAAGCCTAGTAATGCCCATCTCTGCCTCGTACCATCTCAGTAAGTCTTGCTTCTCCCAGGTAGGTGTGGATAGTCTGCTCACTGCTGGATCTCACTGACATCATCTGGTATGAGGAGAATGGTAACACCATCTGCTGCTGACTGATGGAGGATGGAAGATCAGTTCCATGTTAAGTCTTACATATACTACCTTGGCAGGGAAATTGGAGTATTCTTGGCTTCCACTGAATGGGTAATAGATCAGATCCCCACTAGCCTCAATGATACTAATCCTGCAGGGGAATCCACATACTGCCTGTATCTGCCAGGCAGGGGACAGATGATTAGCTCCTGCTGTCATCCCTACAAACACCACCAGGCTAGGGAATCAGAGTACTTCCACCTGCTTCTGTGGTTACAGTGTACAGTGCCAGAGTAGATAATCAGCTTGCTCTTGACTTCACTGAATATGAGGTGTAGGGGAATAGCTTTTCCACTGTTTCATTTGTTTTTGGCTGGAGTAGGGCAGCCATTGCCAAAAATATTCCTGTTCTTAGGCCACCTATTTCCCAGAATTTTGGCTAGGGAAAACTTTTTTTTTTTTTTTTTTCGTTTGTGCTTGTTGGCAGTTCTGCATAGCCCCAATCTGGGATACATGTAGGTAATAAGAAAACCAAGGTTTTATGTACTGAATTTTGTGCCCCCTCCAAATTCATGTGTTGAAGTTCTAACCCCCAATGTGACTGTATTTGGAGGTAGAGCCTTTAAGGAAGTGACTGCGGTTAAATGAGGTCATAAGAGTAAAGCCCTAATTCTAAAAGTCTGGTGTCCTTATAAGAAGAGGAAGAGACACTAAAATGTTCTCTCTCTCTCTCTGCAAGCACACAAGGAAAAGACCACGAGAGAACACAATGTGAAAGCAACCATCCGCAAGACAAGAAGAGAGGCCTCAGGAGAAATCAAATCTGCTAACACCTTGATCTGAGACTTCCAGCCTCCAGAACTTGAGAAAATAAATTTCTATTGTTTAAACTACCCAGTTTGAGGTATTTTTTTGTGATAGCTTGAGCAGACTGAAACACTAGGGAACTTACTGCCATGTTATTCTTCAAGTCCCAAGATCCCTAGGCAGCTCACCTTGTTTCCACATTTCAGAATCTTATTATACTTGTTTGTTGTGTTATATTCAGGGCTTTAGTTGTAAAAGGGAGGACCTGAAGAGAAGGGGGGATCTTCTCCATCTTGTTTGGCACTGAAGGTTTCCTGCCCTGTAACTTGAGTGCAAACAATTAAGGTTCACCAAACAGAGTAGAAATTAATGATATTACGTAAAACCTTTCCAAATGATATGGATCAAATAAACAGGTTGACAATAGATATGTGTCAGGATTAGATAACTTTTCTGTGACCTTCCTCTTTCAATTCCTATATCCTTAGCATGAATGTGAATAAAGTAAGCATCCAATTCTATCCGTACTTCATTGTTTTTATCTCTGTTAATTTCTTCTCTAAATAATAATATCCACCTAGAGACCCTAACCAGCTTAAATACCTGGACTTGTTTCTTCTTTGTTAATTTATACATCCAGGGGGATTCAGCTTGCTTTAAGAAACAAATAAAGACCTGTCTGTACTTTTGTTATACATCTGTATAGATACAGCACTGCAAGCCTCACACTCGCTCTGTATATGTAATAATTCCAGCTTATGACTGTCAATTTCTACAGGGATTAAAAAATAATAGTAATGTTTTGGGTTTTTAAAATCAAATATCTCCATTATCCAGAAGACACTTTAAATGTGCAAATAGTAGACCATTATGGATGGAAGGTGTTTCCTGTGGCGTGTTACTGAGGATTGGCCCTTTCCCTCAGCCCTGGATATTGTAGTCTCTGAATGTGGAGGGCCCGGCAGCATATCTTCCTGGTCTCCCGTTATATTGCTCTGTAAGGAAGGAGTACGCAGCCCCAAAAGTGCTACCAACATCTATGGGGTTACATGGGGTGACAACAAAGGAACCTCTGGCCTGTCCCCTTGTAGTTTAATCACATCTGAGAAGAAAATGAGCTCCCAGCTTCTTCTGCTTCTGAATGTGGACTTTGCTTAAACTTCCAACATGCCTTATCATCCTCATTATTTTGATAATATTTTTAAGTGCTCAGCCCCCCCAAATTTTTCCAATTGATGGTGAAACTTTATAGAAGAGATTCTTAACCTCTATCCCCCCCCCAGTTCATGTTCTTTCTATTCTCCCTAAAGATAACTCAGAGAGGCCAAAATGTCATGGTGCTGTGAATTTTTAAACATTTTGTGTTGACCTGGAGGCATATGGCAGACTCACCATGGATCTGACAAGACTTGTTGCTTAAGAGTACTTTACAAACACTTTTTAGATTCACACTAAGCTGATATTATTGATATAATTAAGAACCTAAGTGTTAGTTTCTTAAATGTGTTAGAATTATAGAAAGTGTAAGTCCCCATTCTGCATCAAATAGAATGCAGAATTACAAAAACCCAAGTAAATCACCTCATCTAGGCTTAATAGTAAAGTCCAAACATCAGTGATATCGTAATAAGAAACCTGAAATACTTTCTATCTGTAAAAGAATATTTACACTTTGAACTATATTTGGAGATGAAAATGGACTCTTTCTCAGCTATACACAAAGAATCTATTAATTAAAGACACAACTGGCTTAATTTTGGATAATCAACCAAGCCACAAATCCATCTAACTTACCAAACTCTAGAGAGCAGTTTTTCAAAGATCATATTCCCTCACCTTATTTGTATATATCAGAGTCACACTAGAAGGCTGAGCTAGAAAGGGTGCAGGAGGTCATATGATCTAAATCTCATTTGGAGATGAGAAAATTGATACTCAGAGAAGGTAAGTGGCTTACCCAAGGTTGCAAAACCAATTGACCCTGAACTAAAATTCAGATCTCTTAACTCCCAGACAAATAATATTTTTATTATATCAGTGGTTCTCTTATTTTAGGTGGTCTACAAGAATCACTAAGAGGGCATGTTAAAATGCAGACTGCTGTGTCCCATTCTCAAAGATTTTGATTCAGTTGCTCTGCAGTGGGACCCAAGAATTTGTATTTCATACCAGATCCCATATAGCTGCTGATGCTGCTGGTCTTGAGAACCACTTTTTGAAAACCATCATTGCAGCATTTTACTCTTATATTTTTAGACTATTTTACTTTTAAAGTACTTATTTTTGAAATTTATATTATGAAAAATTGTGAAAATACACAAAAGTGTACAAGAAATTCTTACAAATCTATCAAGCACCAACAACAGTCCAACAATTGCCAATCTAAAGGACCTCTAAACATACCACTTTTTTTCTGTGCTTTGCTGGGGGCACAGGAACTCTCATAAGTTCCAAAAGTTTAATATAAATATGTTTTGTATTATTGCCCTAGTCATTTTCAGTTTTCAGTTATTTAATGTATACTGTCTTTACAACTTTATGAAAAGATAGAGATAGTGGTTACCGGCTTCCATATCTCAGTGAGAGAAATGGAGACTCAGATGGTTATAAGTAGCTTACCCAGAACTCAAACTGAAGTTTGACTCCAGAATTCATCTTTGCAGGTATTATTACTCAATTTCTTCAATTAAAGTCAAATGCATATGATTTTAAGGCAAAATGATTTTACTAGCTTCACTTATTTCTATACGTGTAGTCAGTAATGGTAACACAACCATAGCACTTGTAGGAAAGTGTACAATGTTTAATGGCCCAGGAATATACAGACCTCCTGATGGAGTGGAGATGGTTTCATTTACAGTCAAACTCTCAATGCGGTTAGTTGTCATAAAGATTTAGATTCCACCACCTGACTTCAATATTTATGCCAAAGTATGAGGAGTTCTTCCTTCTGTTTAGGACCTGAGTATTCCTAGGATTCTGTCTCTTGCTTTCAGAAAGGTGGATAGCGTTTGTCATTTATGTGCCTCCAACAAATTGTGGAGCTTAATGAACTATCATTAGCTTTACATATGACTGTTCATTTATAGTAGCATATGTCTCTAAATACTTTCATATTATATGCATATATTCATACTCATATTCATGTACATTATGAGAAATTCATATGCAATTATGATTCAATATGCAAAGTTATAAAACACCTGTGTGTGTCAAATAAAATTCTACTGACCATGTGTTATAAAATCTTATCTTAATCTCCTAATCCATGTATTCTTCTAACAGTTATCACTTTTGAGACACAACTAATTAGTCAGTGCTATCGCATGCCTCTCTGATTATGACAGACAACATGCTCTATACATTTTATGATTAGCACAGAACAAAATCAAAGGTCAGAGAAGCTCTGTTGAGATAAAGCTTAGCAGTTAACAGTACTTTCTTACCACTGACTTGTGGATTTGTTATGTGATTCTGATTTATTCTCTTCAAAATTATTAATTTGGAATAATAGTGAATGGTTTTAGGGAATTTTGTGAAATGACAGCTCTTTTTACCTAAGATCTATGAAAACAAATGAAAACATCTAATTTATATTTTTTAAATTGAAAGCGGTAGCTTCCAATTCAAATTGCTAATTAGTATTGGAAAAGGTGCTCCACATCTTTAGTCAACAGAAAATGCAAGTTCAAACCTCAATAAGGTGTAAAAAGGCCACTGTAAGAATAGCTAAAATTAAAAAGACTGACAACACCACGTGTTGACAAGGGTATAGAGTAACTGCAACTCTCACACATTGCTGGTCGGAGGGTAGATTTGTAAGACTACTCTGGAAGACTCTTTGACATCAAACAGTAGACCCCAAAACAAACATTAATACCCTAGCAGCCAGCAGTTCTACTCTTGGCTATATACATAACAGAAATGTGTATACATGAGCAGCAAGACATATTCACAAGAATAATCTTGGAAGTTTTATATATAATGGCCAAAATCTTGGAACAACACAAATGTCCATCCACAGTGAAGCAATAAATATATGTAATATGTCCATATAATGGTACATAATTCAGCAATAAAAAAGAATTAACCACCGATACATGCAAAATATTGTGTGAAAGAAAACCAAACTAAAAAGAGGACAAACTACGATTCCATTTACATGCACTTCAAAGCAGCCAAAACTATTCCATAACGATAGCATTTGAAATTGCCATTACCTTCTGGGGAGTATTAACAAAAACAGAACACAAATAAGCTTTCTGGGTAGCTGGATATGTTCTATATTTTGATCTGGGACACATGTAAAAATTTATTGTGTTTTATACTTGAGATTTGTTTACTTACTAAAATATTTTTACAAAGATATAAGATTATTATTTCAATATTGTAGAAATATCCCATTGAAGTAACGTTTTTGCACTGGCTGATTTCCAAATAATTTTTCTGAGTCACCAAGTCATATTTCTGGAGGTTCTACATGAGCAATATAATGTAAATGCTGATTTCAGGATCAAGTGATGCTGAAATGTAGACTTAATACCAACTCTTTTTATTGCAAAATCTGACTTAGTCATATAACTCATTTTCTTTTCTTAAACACAGAAGTTAACAACTTCTGTGGATATATATATATATCTCCACTACAGTTTACACAACTCCTTGTAAGCTATTAAGTAACTATTAGATGCATCCATTCTTGAAGAACTATACTATGAGTCTATGAAGAGTGCTACCTAATAAAATATTTATCTTTTCTGAGATTCATAAAAATAAACTTCTTATAAATGCCTTATTTTATATTTCTTACACATTTTATTTTCAATATAGCACATCACTATTTCAAAAAATGATAAATCATATGCATACCTGGAAGAAAAGTACAACCCCCATTCCTAAGCCATCCTCCAGATGGGACTATTTTCTAATTGGGCTTGACTATCCTACAAAGGCACGTAAGACAGGAAGGTGCTCTAGACACTAAGGAAATTCAGGCCCACAAGAGTTCTGCTGAGGCATTATATTTTGCTTTTGCTAAAGTTATGTATAGACCTCTGTGAGTGGTTTTCCCATATACAAATTCACACAGGGAATTAATTCCCTGGCATGAAGCTGAAGTCACAAGTATTGTTTGTCTTGGAAACCTCAAAATGATTTTTCAGCACTTTCTTTCTGATCTTCAAAATGGAGCAAATCCTTATTCTCTGGGGATGATTGTTGCACCAGAAACATTCTTGAATATCATTTTTATTTCGAGCAGAATCTGTCCCTTAAATAGCAAACTTGACATATTATTAAATGTGTCACCTCTCCTAACTCTCAACATTACCATTACTGAAACTAGGTATAATGTAGAAGAAGATATTTCATGTCAGTAGAGTGGTAGAGCCAGAAAATTAATTGGATTCCTTTTAAATGAATCTCCTATAGATCAGCAGATTTATTTAGGGTTACTTAAAAAGCACTTTACATTCCATTAGTGACAAACTTCGATTTATGTCAGCAATATAAGACATTCTTCAGCCATTTATTTTAGTGTAAGAAGTCATTTCAGAAAAAATGCAATTATTGAATATCTAAGAAACAAATACTAAGATAAAACTGGAATACTTTTCTTACAGAATTATAGATATTATACTTGAGTCTTCATTTAATCCAAGCATTTGGCTGTTTTACTTTGATAAGTTAGTTTATGATCATGAAAGATAAAATGATTTGTTTTAAAAGAACATTAACATAGTTTTACAAAGTTCATAGCTATGATTTAAGTGCCACTTGCTTAGAGCTATTAAATGAGAAGGATAGGAAATCCTTTGAGGGGCTTCCCAAGCCCATGTTTGGGACATGGACACTAGACATAAAGAGAGGCATGTCCTCAAATGCTGGCAAATATTTGAGAGGCCAACATTTATAAGTTCATCACTTCAAAGTGCCCTTCACCTTAACTGTATTGGATTTAACCTCAAGCCCCTAAACATTAGAATTTCTCTTAGTCATTCACAGGATTGAAGCAGATAGCAGAAAAATCCCAAAGGTGACATGCTGAAAATTGACTTCCCACAGAATGAAGGAGAGAGATGAATAGCTCTGAGCTTCTTTTGACTTTTGGAGTAAATGAATGACAAGGATGCTAGTGGAAGCTGAAAGCATCCATGCTATTTTTTCCTCTGAGTTAATTAAATAAATATAAAGATAGATTTGCTCTTCTGTGGAGATGGAGTAGATATATTTTTTTTTATTCTTCCCATTAAGTGTAACTAAAATGACTTACAAGTCATTGAAGTATATAACCCAAAGATGGAAAGAGGAGACGGTAGATAAGGTAAGGATCTCTGAACTCAAGGAACAATGTGGTGGTGAGTTCCCAACAAAAGCCTGCATCTCTTTAGAGAAAAGACCAGGAGAAGTTCAGCCTAGCAGACAAAACTTTTAGACAATAATTGCTGTATTCCAGCTAAATACCATAGAAAACACTGAGGGAGGGCGCACCCTCACCCTCACCATTAAAGGCCAAATGGAAGTCTAGACTTTCACACTCACACTTGTTAGGCAGTAATGAGGTGCCAGAATCCCTCACTGAAGTGGTGTCAGAGAAGATCAAGTACGGAGCAGGGATTTTATATTCATCCTTGCTGGGTGATAATAAGACTATGCTCCACTCACAATGTCATGGGAGAACACATGGGGGGCCTACATGTCCACTTATACCCTTCATTAACAAGACACTCCTGTCTCTTTCAACTGGGGTGGTAACAGAGGACGGATAGGAAAAAAACAGGACTTTTACCGCATGCCATCTGTAATGACACCCTCCTTGTGGTGTCACTGATGGCCATGTGAGGAGCAGTAATTATGTACTCCTACTTCTCAGTAGAGAGGTGTCAGCAGGGGGAGGGGAGTGGAGAGCTAGAACTTCTACCCCACCCAGCAGCAATAAGAAGCACCTCCACCTTGAATGTCAAAAGAGGCCACATGGAGAACCTGGACCTATACCTCCACCTAGCTGTAAAACTGTGATGTTCACATTCCCTTGCTGGACTACTGTCATATGAAACCAACTAAAACAAAGTTTAAATAAGATTCAGAATCTCATAACATCATACTGAAAATGTCCAAGTTGTAAATTAAAATAAAATCATTCTTTATACCAAGAACCAAAAAGTCTTAATCTGAATGAAAAAATGTTGATCAACAGATGCCAAAACCACGATTGCAGAGATGTTAGAACAATCTGACAAATATTTTAAAGTAGTTACCTTCAACTAACAATAAAATTTTTAATAACCATTATGAACATGTTTGAAACAAAAACAATAGAAAGTATCAACAAAGAAATAGAAAGTCTCAGCAAAGAAATGGATGAGATAAGCAAAAAATGAGTGGAAATTTTAGAGCTGAAAAACAATAATGGAAATAATAAAATCCAATAAATGAGCCCAAAAGCAGAATGGAAGGGACAAAAAATGGACCAATGAACTGGAAGACAAAACAATAGCAACTATCATAATGGAATAACAAAAAGAAAGTAGAGTTACAAAATTAACAGAGCCTCAGGAACATTTCTATCTATATTAAAATATGTAGTATTTATGTCATCAGAGTCCTGGAAAGAGAGCAGAAAAAAGATAGTGTAAAAAGTACTTGAAGAAATGATAAAAAATTTCAAAATTTGGCAAAAGACATACACATATAGATCCGAAAAGTTAAGAAGACTCCAAACAGGAAAAACCCAAAGAAATTCACACAAACACACATTAGTGTCAAACTTCTAACTAAAAACAAAGAAAAAATTTTGAAATCAGCTACATAGAAATGATACCTTACATAAGACAAACAGAATGACAATGGATCGGTTCTTAGAAACCATGAAGGCAAAAACAAAGTAGAACAATATTTTTCAAGAGTGGAAAAGTTAAGAACCGTCAACCTAGAATCCTATATCCAGTTAAAATTTTGCCCAGGATTTAAGAGGAAGTCAAGATTAAATTCTTAGATTAATGAAAATTAATGGAATTTTTCACCAAGAGACCTATTCTAAAATAATGCCCAAAGGAAGTTCTCTAAAGAGAAAGGACAAAATAACAAATATTAAAACATAAGAAAGAACGAATATAGTCAGCAAAAACATGGTTAAATACCGACTTTCTTTTTCCTCTTGAGTTTTCCAAATTATATTTGTTATTGGACCAAAAAATTATAATGATGTCTAATATGACTCAATATACATACAGAGGAAATGTTTAAAACAATTATATAACAAAGAAGAAAGAGTAAATAGAGGTAAAGGAAGGTAAGGATACTATACTTCACTCAAACTGATAAAATGATGATACTAGGAAACTGTGATAAGTTATGAATACATAATAAGACAGCAACCATAAAAATGTTATACAAAGAAGTACTCTTTAAAATGCTGTAGATGAATCAAAATGGAATTCAAAAAATGTGCTAGCAACACACTGAAAGACAAGGAAGTAAGCAGAGAAACAAAAAATGAAGTAAACAAAGAAAAACAACAAAAAAAGTCACATTCAAGCTTCAATGTAGTAACAATTACATTAAATGTAAATGATCTGAGTATACTAATTAAAAGACAGAGATTTGCAGAGTGGATTAAAAAGCAGGGCCCCAGTATATGCTGTCTATAAGAGATTCACTTCAAATATGATGATATAGATAGGGTGAAAGTAAAAGAATAGAAAAGCAATATCATGCAGATAGTGATAAATGAAAGCAGAAGTAGATATATTAATAATAGTTAACAGAGATTTCAGAGCAAATAAAATTACCAGAGACACAGTGACATTTAGTCATAAAATAGTCCATTCATCAAGAAGTCATAAATGTGCAGATTCCAAACAACAGAGCTGCACAATGTGATTAAAAACCTGATAGAACTGAAAAGAGATATAGGCATATTCACAATTATGTTTGGAGACTTCAATGCTGCTTTCTTGATAATTAATAGAGCTAAACAAAATTTCAGCAAAGATGTAGAAGAACTCAACAACACCATCAACCAACCAACTAATCAACATTTATAGAACACTCTATCCAACAATAGCATAATACACATTATTTTTAAGTACCCAGAGAACATATACCAAGTTTGACCATATTGTGGGCCATAAAACAAACCTCAACAAATTTAAAAGAATTAAATTCACGCAGAATATGTTCTCTGACCACAGTGGAATCAAACTAGAAGCCAATTATAGAAAGAAAACAAAAAAAGCTTCAAACATTGGAAACTAAACAACATACTTCTAAATAATGCATGAGTCAAAGAGGAAATATCTAGGAGAAAAAAATACATTTAATAAATATGAGAATATAACATCAAATTTGGGGAGACATAGCTGTGACAATATTAAAAGGGAATTATGTAGAAATAAATACATATATTAAAGTAGAAAATCTCAAATCACTAATCTACTCATTTCAAGAGCACAGAAAAGGAAGAGCAAAATAAACCTAAAGAAAGTAGAAGGAAGGACATAATAAAAATAAGAGCAGAAATCAATGAAATTGATTGAGATTAGGAACAAGGCAAAGATGTCTAGAACTAGAACATGGTTCCAGACCTTCTAGTCAGTACAATAAGGCAAGAAAAGGAAACAAAAGGCATATAGAGAGTGCGATGCGCACCACCCGGGGGTTGGACACGCTTGAAGCTCGGACTTGGTGGGGAGCAAGGGCAACATACGTAACCTAAACATCTGTACCCCCATAATATGCTGAAATAAAAAAAAGGCATATAGATAGGAAAGGAAGAGCTAAAACTGTCCATATTTGTAGATGACATGATTGTCTATGTGGAAAAATTTCAAGGGATCAAAACTGCTAGAACTAGCAAGTGAGTTCAATGTAGTCACAGAATATAAGATAAACATAAAAATTACTTGTGTTTCTAAATATTAGCAGTGAATGTATGGACACCTAAATTAAAAATGGAATGCCATATACAATTGCTCTAAAAGGAAGAATTTAGATGTAAATCTAACAAAATTTGTACATGACTTGGATTCTAAAAAATCCTAAACACTAATGAATGAAATTAAAGAAGATGTATATCAATGGAGAGCTATGCCATGATCATGGATTGGAAGACTCAACATAGTAAAGATGTTCATTCTCCTCAAATTGATATGCAGGTTTAAGGAAAATTCTATCAAAATCCTAGCAAGATTTTTTGAGATATAGACAAGATTATTCTAAAGTTTATATGAAAAGGCAAAGAAATTAGAGTATATAAAACATATGTGAAAGGAGCATAAAGTGGGAGCTACCAGTCTATACAATTTCAAGATTTATTATATAACTACAGTAAGAAAGACTGTAACTGGTTGAAGAATAGTCACACGAATAGAATAGAATAGAGAACCCACAAATAGACCCACATAAATATGCTGAACAAATTTTTGACAAAGATATAAAAGGTATTTAATGGAAAAATGATAGACCTTTCAACAAATGATGCTGGAGCAATTGGACATCTAAAAACAAAACAAAAATAATAATGAATTTCAAACTAAGTCTCACATCATATACAAAAATTAACTTGAAAAGAATCATGGATTTAAATGTAAACCTTAAAACTGTAAAAATTTTGGATGAAATAAAAGATACAAGAGAAAATCTTGTGGATCTAGGGCTAGGCAAAGAGTTTCCAGATATGATATCAAAAGCATGACTCATGAAAAGAAAATGTTGATAAAGCAGACTCCATAAAAATTAGACACTTTTGCTGTATGAAAGGCTCTGTTAAGGGGACAAAAACACAAGCTACCACTGGAAGAAAATAGTTGAAAACCAAACTATGTACGAATTTGACAAAGGACTACTATCTACAATATATTAGAATTCTCAAAACAACAGTAAACAACAACAACAAAAACAGAAATCTGATTAGAAAATGAGAAAAAAATGAAGACACACTTCATGAAAGAGGAAATATAGGGGGCAAAGTAAACGTATGAAAACATATTCAACATTATTACCCATTTTGGAAATGCAAATTAAATCACAATGTGGCATCATCATACACCTATTAGGATGGCTAAGATTAAAAATAGTGACAACACCAAATGCTGGTGAGGAAGTGTAGAAACTGGATCTCATGTACATTGCTGGTGGAAATGGGAAAGTTTATGGCCACTGTGGCAATTATTTGTCAGTTTTTAATATAACTAAACATGCAACTACCATATGACTCAGCAATTGCACTCTCAGGCATTCATCCATAAACAATAAAATGTATATTCACACGAAAATCTGAACATGAAAGTTCAAATTTACTTGCAGTAGCCAAAAAGTGTGAACAATCCAGATATCTTTCAATTGTTTTTTTTAATTGTTGAATGGTTAAACACAGTGTTGTAGATCCATTCCATTGAATATTACTGTGCAATAAAAAGGAATAGATTTATACACATAACCTGAATAAATCTCCAGAGAACTATGCTGAATGAAAAAAAATTCAATCCCTAAATGGCACATACTATATGATTTCATTTATATAATATTCTTGAAATGACAGAATTATGGAAATGGAGAACATATTTATTATTGGTTGCTAGGGGTTCAATAGGGGACAGGGATGGCATGGAAGGGAGCTTGGCTATAACAGGACAACATTAAAGAATCCTTGTAATGGAACAGTTGTGAGTCTTGACTATATCGATGTTGACATCTTTTTGTGAAATTGTACTACAGTTTTGCAAGATATTACCATTAGGGGTAACTGGGTAAAAGGTATATGGGATCTCTCTTTTTATTTTGTACAATTGTACACACACACACACACACACACACACACAGAGGAATATTTTTCAGCTTTAAAAAGAAAGAAAATTCTGATACACACTACAACATGGATGAACCTTAAATGCATTATGCTAAGGGAAATCAGCCAGTCACAAAAGGACAAATACTGTACACTTCCACTTATATGTGGTATCTAGAGTAGTCAAATTCATAGAGACAGAAAATAAAATAGTGTCTGCTAGAAGCTGTGGCAGAGGACATAGGGAGTTACTATTTAATGCGTACAGAGTTTCAGCTTGGAAAGATGAAAAGAGTTTAGGAGATAGTGGTGATGGTTTGTGCAGCAATGTGAATGTACTTAATGCCACTGAACTGTACAACTAAAAATGGCTCAAGCATAAATTTTACATTATATATATTTTACCATAATAAAAAATGTTAAAGTGAAAATGTACTTGACTCAGGTATATAAAGTACCCCATAGTATTTGTTTATCTCTGTATCTGTTATATACTTTATCTCCTTCCCTTCAACTTGGTCTGAGCTTGGTAAAACATGGAGGTGGTCAACTGCATGTATCCCTGATCCATATACCAGTATTCTTGTGCATCCCTTTTAAACAGGTCCAGAGGGAAATCCATAAGGTAAGCTCATTCAGAGTAAAGAATTAATACTGAAAATTTAAGTAGGAAGGAGAAACTTAGTACAATCCATGTATAATCCATGAAACCCAAGGATAAGCAATACAGATTGACCGTCTTTGAGACATGAACAAGCCATTGGAATGTCATCTGAAAACAAACATCTCCAGTGTGTCTATGTACGTTTGCCTTATTTCTCATTCTGAAGTTATGCTTTATTTATGTTTTCCTTAATGCATTCATTGTGACCTTTCAGCCCCAAATTTACCTAACTGAATAGTTGAGACCAAATAGCTTCTCCAGTCCCAATGCCAAATTCTTAAAAAGAGAATCTGATGGTTTTTCCCAGGTCAACGCCATGACTTTTATCTAACTAACTGTTGAGTCCTGTGGGAGAATGAACGTGGATATGTAGGATGAGTCCATTGATGTTTGCCTTTTTGAAAGATATGATGCACAAAATAAACACATTGGCAAGAGAGAGTTATAAGCATGAATGAAGCAAAAAACTTTGGATGAACTCTTTCGTGGTGTCTTACAAATGCCAGTGCTGTATAGCTAATATATGCAGTGGGAATGGATGGCCTTCTCTCTCTGTTACATAGATGTCAATAGTTCCTTTATCAGTATTAGAAAATGGGAGTCTTTTGTCAGCTTCTATTAGCATCCCTTCCATATTCTCTCAACATTCACTGTCCAGTACCTGACAACTTGGCCTACTGGAAATTTCTGCCTAAGGGCTTTCTTTTACTCAAGGTTTAGTTAATGCCCTAAGAAAGTTAATGCTTTTGGGAAACAGCCTTTAGTAATAATGAATGGGAATTAGAGATAAATACTGGATCAAACTTTCCCCTGGGGAAGGAGAGGGATAATTCAGGGGCATGTTTTATCTTGGATTCCAGAGTTCCCCAGCAGAATGAGCCCCAGATGCCCATAGGAATAATCTTCTATTACCATACACTTTTTTTTTTTTTTGCTTCCTCCCCTTCGGCATTTCACTTTCTAACTTCCCAATGGTGCTTTTTTTGGTCAACGCTCAAATAAACTACCTGACCTCAAATTCCCGTCTAAGGGTTTTCTTCTTTGAGAATGCAAGGTAAGACAGGGGTAAAGGACATAAATTGCCAAACGGCCTGCATTCAGGGCTGGCATGATGGAGGAGAACAGGAGAGGCCAGTAATTGACAAAGATAGGAAAGATAAGCAGGAGCCTTGAGAAAGCTTCAGGTCTAAAGTGAACCCATCCGAGTCAGGGTGCAGAAAGTAAATATGGCTTGAACACTCAAGAAAGATGTGATATGTGCAGAACAAGAGAGACTTCTTATAGAATAGAGTCAAAATCTTCATCCAGATCATGGAGCAAGATCGTTAAGAGCTAAGCTGAGTAAGGCTCATCCTTTTGGAATCTTAGCAGGTGGGAACAAAAAAGAAAAAGGGCTCTGCTAGATGCTTGGAGACATAGTATTCACCATCTCTGGTCAGTGACTTGAAACATACTAGAGACGTTTCTCAGCTGAGGTCCAAAGGAGTGAATTAATCCATACAACTATCTTAGTTTGCTTGAAGAAATGCTAATCTGCCTATGCATGAGGATACAGATTTCCTCACAAATTAAATCATTAGCTAACGTCTCACTTTGGACTAATGAAATGCTTATTATAAGAGAAAATAATTGTTTCCTTGTAAGTGTATTTTTTTAAAATAAGATTTTAACACTTTAGAAAGCACAACATTTTCAGGCTTAAAAACAGAGTACTTCAGACTTTCACTCAGGTACATGTTAATGTAAAAGCAAAGATATAAAGATTCAACATTCTCATATTCAGTATGAATTTGTTCATTCTGTCAGAAAAGGGCATAAAAATTACTTAAACACTCCTAAAATGTAGACACCAAGGCTCTTTTCAGTGTTAGCTAATGAGGAGGAGTCAGTTCCAATGTCATTAACTAGTTGATTGAATTGCGAAGTTTTACATAACTCTTAAAATACTAAGCACCTCCTGTAATAGAACAAAAAGAATTTTAGTAACTGACTATAATTTACATGCTTAAATCTCTGGAGACTCCATAGCCACTTCCACTTGAAAGTGGTTGGATTTCCTTTATGAATTACATTGACAAATCACTAATTGAATGTGTAGTTAAAAATTAATCCAGAGACACTAGTAAATATGGCATCCTATGTTTCTTCTTTGATGTACTCCCTTCTGCTCTACACATTTAGCAAAAATAGATACAATATAAAAATAAAGAATCAAAGAGACTTGGACAAAATAAACATATTCATAGACCACAGACAAAATAGAAAGCTGGAGTGGTTAACACGAGCTGAAATGAAAGATCATATTCCAAAGTAGGCAGTGGAAGTTGCGACTTCACCTCCTATGGGGTAAGAAGGACTAGAAGTCTTCTTTGGAGTTGGCCTCACTGGCTTAAGTCAGGAGCTATGATTCACAAAAATTGGGCGAAGAAATACTGACAACTGGTGCCTGAGGCACAATTTATATGGAGCTGCCAGGCAATGTAAGCCTGAGAATACTGACATAGCCTCAGGACAGGGCTGCCAGAGGCTCAGTCTTGTAAATCCTTCACATACCTACCAAGGAGGAGGCCTGAGCCTTGATTATAAAATAGCCTCATAACTTCTTGGTAGGAAGAAGAAGCCAAAACAATTAAAGAAAGATAAAACAATGCAAAGCAAAAAAACAAACGTTCTCCTTAAATAAGCCTGTGATCCATAATTCCAAAATACATGAAGAAATCTAAAGCTAAGAAATACAACCAACATTTTAAGTGTTCTCATCACAAAAAATAAGTATGTGAGGTAATGTATATGTTAATTAACTCAATTTAGCCATTACACAGTGTATACATATTTCCAAACAACATATTTTATAGGATAAATACATACAATTTTTGTCAATTAAAAAATAAATTAATTTTAAAAAGCAAAAGAATACAACCAATAAAATAAACATCAGAACAGGAAGAAGCATCTTCTGACCATTTTAATTTTATAAAATAATTAGACAAGGGTTTTATAATAAGTATGATTGTGATACTCAAAGAGATAAAAAAATAACATTCAGAAATGGGCAAAAAAATTAAATAAAAAGTTATATATGTAAAAGGTGAATATAAAAATAATCTAATTGAAATATATCAGAAATAAAAGTATCATCAAAATAGAAAATAATTTTTTTTTAAAGATGGCAAGGCAGACTTTATTTAATGAGATGATGGTGATGGGTATAGGGACTGTTACAACGTGGTCTTGCAGAGAGATTGGCCTCAACTCTGATTCCAGCAAGGGCAACTGGAGATTTATAATCCAGGAGCAGGCTGGGGTCAGTGGGTGAAAAACCACTAAGGGGAAACATCAAGGATAAGGGTTTCTGGCTAAAGAGACTAGATAGGATTATTGCTGAAGGCAGGCCCAAGTGATAAGATATAGAAGGTGGCCAGATACCAAAAGTGGGGGATTTTCACTATACTGATTTAGCAAAATTCTTCCTTAAACTAGATTCTACTAATACAAGGGCAGAAAGGGAAGCCCAAGCCACCTAGTTAAGCAGAGGGCTCAGAGGAGCCTGACTAATGTTTTGGTCAAAGGAGTCTTTGTCAGCCTGGTGATAGGCGAAGAAAAAGTTGCTCCTAATATATGTGGGTCACATTCCTCCAGCACTTTACGAAACCCAGATCTGAGCATATTTCTCCAAGTTTGATATTGTTAGAAGATTCAAGCTCCCCAGAGTAAAAAGACTGGAAATGACAAGGACTATGCCTTTGTGGAGTTTTAGTCTGATGATGTTCTAAGACAGTTGCCAAAACAATGAGCAACCTTTTTGGTGAAAGATTCTATTAAGTGTCATTTTATACCACTTGAAAAAGTACAGGAAGAACTTTTTAGAGAGTGGAATGTTCCATTTTAAAAAGGCATCCTATCCAGTGAAACGATATAATCAGAATTGTACCTTTCTAGAAAAACTACAGAGAAATGACTTAAAAAGAAAGAAAAATTACTTAGAAAGAGATTAGTCAAAAAAGGAATTGATTATAATTTTCCTTCACTGATTTTTACGGAAAAAAGAAATGTTTCAAATATAGATTTTCAGAAATCTGCAAATAGCCAGGTTTTACCTGAGAAGTAGAAAAAAGAGGCGTCAGGCATTCCTATGAGGAAAAAAAAAAAACGAAACCCTTTTATCTGAGGAATGCAAGCCCTTTTAAATTATCAGGCCTGGAAAGGCATTTAAATTATAATAGCAGTCACATTTCACTTTCCCTTGAGCTAAATAATTACCTCTTGAAGCCACTTGCTGTGCCATCTCTAACTAACATCAAGTAGTCATAAAATTCCATACACCCTATAGTTCAACAATGTACAGTCAATCACTAACCAGTGTTATTTCTGTAAAGCAATGCGAATTCCTGAAGAACACACTTATGTATTTGCCCCTCTCCTGATTCCTCCTTTTTTTTCCTTAAAACTTGAGCCACTCTGTTTTTCTCCAGAGGACTCCCCAAGGCAACTTGGAAGTGTGTCCCTGGCTGTAGTCTTCAACCTTTGCACCTGAATAAATTCTCTTTAAACTACATTCTGATCTTTTTGATTATTTCAGGTTGACACCTAACATCTCTGAAAAGATGGTGAATAGCCAGGGCCCCACAGCGGTTTGTACACCAACATGTTTGGAAAGATGAAAATCTGAAATGACAATAAATGAATAATGATGCTAAAGATAATGAAATTGTTGGAACCAATAGACCAACACTTACGTGCACATCTAAAAATAAAACTCATTGTGTTCCGTAGATAGGGAGGGATTCCAGGTCTCCTACGGACAAAAGTGGGTGCTGTTGCCTTGGGGCAATCGCCTTACCTGGGAAGAAGGACAAGTGTGCACCCCAGGCCTCCATCTTGGGCCTACCCCACCCTAAACCTCTCCTGAGCAACTGCTGTACCTGGGGGGAGGAGGGAATACCCTACGAATTGGCCAATCATAATTTTGTATGCCAGCTGCAAAAGAATGCAGAGGACTCTCTAGCCCATGGGCCAAGCAGCATAAGTAACATAGAGTCCAGAAATTTACCTAGAACAATCTGCATGTGTAGTAATGCAATTCCCAACTGTTCAATCAAAGTGGTTTCATGGTGATATCTGAGCCACTAGGGAGGTCCCAATCTGTCTCAAGAAATAAAAAATAAAAAATAAAACAAATAATGTCTATTTAATATAAATTTTTTTAAGAAAAGAAAAAAGAATACTATATTCAACAAAGCTATTTTTCAGAAATGAAGAAGTAAAGATGTGCTCAGATAAGCAAAAGCTAAGGGAATTCATCATCACTAGACTAGCCTTACAGGAAATGCTTAAGGGAGTACTACAACTGGAAATGAAAGGATAATAAATTACTATAATAAAAACACATAAAAGTCTAAAACTCACCAGTAGAGGTAAATTCATAATCAAACTCAGACAACTCCAGTGTTGTAATGGTGCTATGTAAATTTTTTAATTCTATATTTGGAAGATTTAAAATAAAAATGGTCAAAAACAACAACTGCTACAATTTGTAGCTAAGGAACATACAATAGATAAAGATGTAAATTAAGGCAACAGAAATATAAATTGTGGGGCATGGGAAAAATCTAGAATATTTTTATGCAGCCAGGTTAAGTTGTTGTCAACATTAAACAGTCTATTATTACTGTAAGATTTTATGTTAGTTTGATGACAACAACAAAAAAAGAAATTATAGCAGATACACAAATAAGAAAGAGAAAGGAAATAAAGTTCAGCACCATAGAAAACCATCAAACCACAGAGGCAAACAATAGGACATAATGAAAAAAACAAAGAATCTACAAAATAACCACAAAACAATTAACAAAATAGCAGGAGTAAGTTCTTACCTATCAATAATAACATTGAACTTTTTGCTTAAGGATGCTTTTGCTATTCAGGCTATTTTCTGATTCCAAACAAAGTGTAGAATAATTTCTTCTAGATCTGTGAAAAATGACATTGGTATTTTGATGGGGGTTGCATTGCATATGCAGATTACTTTGGGCAATATGGACATTTTAACAATGTTGATTCTGCCGATCCATGAGCATGATATGTTTTTCCATTTGTTTACATCATCGGCAATTTCCTTCCTCAGTGATTCATAATTCTCTTTGTAGAGATCTTTCACCTCCTTGGTTAAATATATTTCTAGGTATTTTATTTTCTTTGTAGCTATCGTGAGAGATATTCAGTCTTTGATTTGATTCTTAGCTTGACTATTGCTGTTGGTATATAGGAATGCTACTGATTTGTGCATATTGATTTTGCAGCCTGAGAATTTGCTGAATTTATTTATCAATTTCAGGAGTCTCTTGGAGAATCTGTGGGGTTTTCTAGATATAAGATCATATCATCAGCAAAAGCAATAGTTTGAAGTTGGCCAAGTTTCCACACATTAGTTTCCACCCAATTGACTGCTTTGGGATTCAAAGAATGACCTATACATGTTAACTTTAGAAAAGAGCAAAGAAGTAAACAAATATATATATGCATTGAAAATGTAGCAATAATGTGAGGACTATTTATTCATCTCATTCTCCCCCAAATCCTATGTATACATGTAATATAATCACTATTACAACATATACATCACCACTAATTAGCTTACCTAAATGTCCCGTGCTCTCACCAAGGCAATATTACTGAAAATTGATCATCTCTTGCCTATTCAATAATCACTTCCTAGTGTATGTATAGAAAGGCTCATTAGTATCATATCAACATGAAAAGACTACCAGTGGTCATAAAAGTAAGCAGAATTTATTGGTCTCCAGGCAAGAGAGAGCTAGGAAGATCACTCAAGACACAAATTCACAGGGTCTCATCAAGTAAAAAGTAGAAGAACTGAATATAGTACAAAAAGAAGGAGATTTGCCCAAATTTGTAAGGTCATGATTTAACTGTAGAAAGAGAGAATTTAAAAGTCTCTTTGAGGATTGGTCTTTGCACTGGTTAATATCACAAAAGTGTGGGCACAGACATTATACATTTAAATTAGCAGACATAATCATTTTCTACTTGCATGGCAGACTGCAAGCTCATGGGCCAGAACTTTGTTTCAATTGGCTCTATACACCAGCCAATACAATACACCTTGTGTCATGTTGGGAACATGCGATTGCCAAAAATAATTTTTGAGTAAATCAATGTGCACAGGTTTTGAAGAATAACAAAACAGCCAAAATTTTGCACAATCCTTGGAAATATTTTCCTCCAAGAATGATTATTTCTGCGTTCAGCATAGTGCTGTGATTTTTCATGTTCTTGCTATATCTCCAGGAGATTTTCTACCTTGCCATGGGTTTTCCTATGGTTTATAACAGATTATTTGTCTTTAATTTATTTTACTTTTTGGCTTAATATGTGTTTTTTTTAAATAAGAAATTTTATTTTTTTTTATTCCAGCATAATATGGGGGTACAGATGTTTACGTTACGTGTGTTGCCCTTGCACCCCTCCCCCCCTCAGTCCAGGTTTCAAATATGTCCATCCTATTGCATGCTGCGCATTGCACTCTTTGTGTATGCATATACTCGTCCCCTCCTCCCTCCTCCCCCTCCCCCCTGCCCAATATCTAATAGATGTTATTCTTATATATGCACTTATGTGTTGATCCGTTAATACCAATTTGATGGTGAGTACATGTGGCGCTTGTTTTTCCATTCTTGGGATACCTCGCTTAGTAGAATGTGTTCCAGCCCTTTGCAGGAGTATATAAGAGGTGCTATGTCACCATTGTTTCTTAAAGCTGAATAGTACTCCATGGTATACATATACCACAGTTTATTAATCCACTCATGTAAAACCTTTTGATAGTTTCCCACTAATTGCAGGATAAAGCTCAAACTCTCTGGGATAGCTGACGTGCCAGATTTCCCTCTTTAAAATCTGGAAGTGGCTGTCTCTTTTGTCTACACACACCCCTTTGGTATCAAAATCCCTGTAGTTTCCCACATTCATTCTGCTGTTCTGTGTGCCTACATATCTGCACAAGTCAGTCCTTCTGTCAAGTCTGCCAGATGACCCCTTCTCCCTGCAAAGTTGCAACTCTTAGTCATGCTCCGCTAACTCCACTAAGTTAATTTCCTGTACTCTTTTCAATTTACTCTAATCTGCTCCCATAACTTTTATATCTTCAGCTCAAATCTCTCTTTTCAATTTTAGAACACTGTATATTCAACTTCTTATTGGACATGTGGATACTTCACATGTCTAAAATTTATTTACTCATCATGTTTGCTCCCAAATTTACTCCTATCTTCATTGCTCAGGTTAATGGCACAATCTAAGTGTTTTCTGCAGACACCAGAGCTCTTCTTTGTTTCCTCCTCTTTCTTACTTCTTCATATCCAATTCCTGTTCAATACAGTTGATTCTACTATTAAAATAAAACTTAAACTGATTCACTCACAAGCATCTACACTGCTGGTGCCCTGAGTCAGAACTGCAAGATTCTTAACAGTTGAGTATCCTGCTTTGCTACTTCTGCCTCTTTTATCACATGACTACCTCAATCCATCATCCTACATCATACAGGCAGAATTACATTCCTACCCTCAAAACTCAGATACATTATATCCCTCCTCAAAATCCTTTCCATGGTTCCTCATGGTCAGCAATAGTATCCAGATTCATTTGCGTGACCTTCAAGAGCTTCCCCATAAACTTGACTTTCTTTGTGAACCAAACCAAAAGATAAGAATACGTAGACCTTTGCTTCTGTGCTTCAGAAACTTACATGTATTATATTATTTGGGCTTTACAAAAGGAATCGTTTCAAAATTGTTCAGTGACTATCATTTTGTTTCTGTAAGATGAATTTGCACTGGCATGAAACAACAAAAAAAGTGAGACTAAAATAATAGGGCTTAAAGTTTAGACTTAGGCAAAGAAAAGCTAGCAAATGGCCCTCCTTATGTAGCTGCACTAAACAGAGAAAAAAAATTAAGACCTCATAAAAATGGCTTGATAACTAAGGAGCTATTGATATGTTTCTTAAGAAAAAATATATCCACTTGTTTGGAATGTAATTAACAGTTTAAAAGGGACTAGGATCCACTATTATTTTTTCTCAATTGATTATAAATTATTCCCTTAAAGTGAAAAGAATGTAAAATTGTATAGAGGTTTTCATTTTTGTTTTTAAACTAACTTGAAGCCCTTAAATTTTAACAGTTAAATTCATTCTTCTTCTGAATTATCCTGTCTTTACAGAATGTCATTTGAAGCAAATTGATATTTTTGAATCTTGGCAATACTCCAGGGACAACATTACCAGCAATGAGTTTTCTTCTAAAAATCCTGAGAATGCGATGTGAGTTTAATCTGGGCTTAGTTAATTATATGTTTGTAAAACACTCTGTTGATGTTTTTTGCCTCATGTATTTATTTTTAACACAAACATATACACTCTACTCACTGTGGTACAACCACAGTCATACCCTGTAAACTCTATAAGAATTGACCTTCTGCATTTATTTATTTAAAATTCAACAAATATTTATTCAGTGCTTGCATGAGATGGATTTGTTTCCTGCCTTCGTGAAGCTTACATTCTAATAAATAGCATTTATTGAGTACTTACTACTTGTCATGCATTGTGCTAAATGTTCTCATTGCACCATCTCATTTAGACCTTCAATCTCACCAAAATAAAGTAACTATTTATCATTATTATTGTTATTATTATTATTTTACAGGCAAGAAAACAAACTTAGATGAGTAACCACAATTTCGATGAAGGCAGCAATATGTTTCATTCAAAACTCAAAAATAGTCTTCTTTGTGCATTGGCCACATACACAATACTAATCTATAAGTTGTGAGTAAAAATTTTTAGGTGAAATTTCTGAATTAACTGCTAAAAAGGGCATGATTCAGTGAGGAGAGGCCTTTTTCTCTCCTTTGGGCTTCCTTTTTCTTTCTACTTAGATTTTTTTTAAAGGCCTAATATCTGGGACTAATGTTGACCATGAAGAAGTGGCAAACATATCTACAACAGTTCAGACTACTGCATACCTCTGGATATTGTGTTATATGAGAAAAAGAAAAAAAAAATCTATCTTATTTAAGCTGTTTTATTGAGTTTTCTACTACATGTAGCCAAACCCAGTCCTCAACTGACATCCTCAATAATCCTTTCTCCACATAGCAGCCTGAGTGATCTTTTAAAATGTGCATCATTTTAAAATGCAGACTCTACTGCAGTGTGGTTTCCCATCACATGGAGAAAGAATCCAAATTTTCCTAGGCTTCTAAAGCCCAGTGTGAACTAGATTCTGCCTGACTTTGTGAGTTTATCACTCTCTTGTCTTCTTTCCCTCCTACCATCCAGCTAGTTTGACCTTCTCTCTGTCCCTAGAACATGCCAAGTGGACTATTCAGGCCCTTCACACCATCAGTAGAAGGCTCTGGGCTGTTGGCTTCTCCACTTGGCCGAATCCTTTTTGTCAATCTGATCTTAACTTTTTGTTACCACTTCGGAGAGGTCTCCCCTAACCATCTATTCTAAGATAGCTACCAGTAATTCATTAGCATAACATTCTAGCTTAATTCTTTTCCTAGAGCTCACTGCTATATTTTTCTTGTTTATTTTTTTCATTGAGTTGTGTATTATCTATTAATATACTGCCTACTCCACCTTCATCAAAATGTAAGCTACACAAGAGCAGGCATACTGGCTGTTTTGTACTCCACTACTCTGGCACCTAAATAAAGTCTGGCATAGAGTGGAAACTCAATAAATATTTGCCATGTGAATCAGTGTGTGAAATGAAACTGTATAAAATAAGACTCCAAGCTCTCCAGACTGGCTGGTAGACATGCTCTAAATTTGAACGTAGAAGCAGGCTTCCATGGCAGGCTAGGAGAGAGCAGTCATGTCCCCTGGGTTCTGGGGAGGCAAGACGGGGAGAGCAGCTCTTGACAAATATCCTGCTTTTCATCCCTGAGCCAGAGCAGTTCCTGTGGCCAGAGTCAAGATGAACTGTAGCCGGAAGCACTCCCCTAACCCCCCACTATTCCCACTCCCCCACTGGCCATTTGAAAGAAACACTTGAGGGAGACTTCTGGTGAGGGTCTTGGAAACCACCCAATCAGGGCTCGAATATTTGAAGTTGGAATCCTTCATTTGCATAAACAGACCTATTTAAAACCTAGGCAAGAACATTCCCTATTTAAGCCAGACCTTCCCTTTTTTCTTCAAAGCACATTTTTTAGTTTTATAGCCTCTCCATAATTTGCAGATTTTTTTGTAGAAAAAAAAATTCTCCTTTTGCCTCTGCAGAGCTCATTGATCTTTTGTTAATAAATGCTAAAACATATAAAACATTGTAATTCCCTATATTTATCTCATGTAGGTTATGTTATTTGCACCACTAAAAATACTTCAGCGTATTTCAGTGTATAAGACATTTCCATGTTTTCCTTTCTTTAATGATCTTTTACTCTGACCACGTTGCTGTCAGAATAATGAGGATAAGATAAATTAGAGGTAGGCCAATAGTAATAAGATGTCTAGAAATGAAAGACAAATAGATGTTGGACACAATCTTAAAAATCAATCTTAAAGGACCTTTCACATATTTATTATAGGAAGCATTTTCATATTCTTATCTATTCTAAACGTAGTTCCTGATTAATAGTGTAATGTTTAGGTGATTAATAACAAGAATATAATTTATATCTTTGCTTTTAAGATTTCCAACATAGTGTTTTGGTTGCATGGGAATATGCAGCAAGTTATGCTTACTTTTTTTTTTATCAGAATTTCTTTTTTTTTTTATTTCAGCATAATATGGGGGTACAGATGTATAGGTTACGTGTGTTGCCCTTGATCCCCTCCCCCCTCAGTCCAGGTTTCAAATATGTCCATCCTATTGTGTGGTGTGCATTGCTCTCTTTGTGTATACATATACCCGTCCCCTCCTCCCCACTCCCCCCTCTCCCCTGCCCAATATCTAATAGATATAATTCTTATATATGCATTTATGTATTGATCCGTTAATATCAATTTGATGGTGAGTACATGTGGTGCTTATTTTTCCATTCTTGGGATACCTTGCTTAATAGAATGTGTTCCAGCCCTTTCCAGGACTATATAAGAGGTGCTATGTCACCATTGTTTCTTAAAGCTGAATAGTACTCCATGGTATACATACACTACAGTTTATTAATCCACTCATGTATTGATGGACACTTGGGTTGTTTCCACATCTTTGCAATCGTGAATTGCGCTGCTATGAACATTCGAGTGCAGGTGTCTTTTTCATAGAGCGACTTTTGTTCTTTTGGGTAGATGCCCAGTAACGGGATTGCTGGGTCAATAATAGAAAATCAGATTACTAAAGCTTGGTAAAATAATTGCAACTATCAATTAGATAGAGAACAAATACAGTTTGTAGGGTGGGCCTGGCATTCTCTTTCTGAATTTCTCTGTGTAGGTCTAGAATGGTCCGTAGAGCTCTTTGTTCACATTTCCCTCACGAAGTGCGTGTGGCCCACATGGGAACATATTATTGCTTGTAAAGTGCAGGTAATGAGGTAGGCAAAACCACGTGGAAGTATGATAAAGGTGAGTAATGTTATTTATAATTTATTCTCCTGAGTAATATCATTATGTATAGTTTGTTCTACTGCAACACTTGTACCTATTACTATATTCCTGAAATCTTTTTTTCTTCTTTTTAATTCCTTAGCATTGGCAAAAGGCTTAGAACATAATCTGATTTAGTTTTTAGCCCTAACACAGGAATATACCCATATTCAAATAAATTTATTTTATTAATAGTTAAGATCATTTGAAAGGAAAATCCCATAACTATATTCTAATATTTACTGCTGTTCAGCTAGTTTCAAATTCAAGTTTTTGCGTTTATTCAAGTTTATGTTGCACATCAAGAAATCTTTACTCAGATAATATGTATTTAGATTTTAACATTGTTATAACAGTCTTTGTTAAGATTTTCTGACTAGAGGCAAAATGTCAGTCTCACTTTTTCAATATGATTTTTCACAGGGATGTGAAAGGGCCTTGACCCCTGATTAGGACAGTCCGGTTCTCGCAGCTCTGAGTCGTGTCACCGGGAAACACAAGCAAGTCAAAGCCAATGCATCCGATGGGGATAGCAGGGCAGCAGGAGCCACTGGTGGATCTTACGATGAACGCATTGATAAGCAATGAATAAACTCTTACGGGCTCCTAATGAATCTTTAAGAGATCTTTAAACCGTATGTGTGGCCTTTGAGGTAAAAAACATGGCAGTTTAGGTATTACTATTCACAGTCAAATGTTCGAGAAACTGAAGCTTAGATGTTTGGGATTACTCAGCTGTGATGACCCAGCATATTAGCCGATGCGGAATTTCAACCCAGGCCTCTCATGCCACATGTGTGACTGCTACGCCTCAGCTGCTAATATTTTTTCATCTAGTAGATTGACGTTCAGAAATCATGGAGTGTATTGCCTAGTTTACGTGGGCGTAGATTAAATCCTAGAAAGATGAGCTTGGCTAAAGTCTCAAAGCAAGTTTTTTTTCTCAGAATGAAGAAATCCATGTCTCTCTATTTCAAACTCAAACAGCCTTTCTTGGTGAGCTATGTACAGACAGATATCCACTCAGCACAGTGCCGGGAATGTTCACAAACAGCATTTCATAGCAAGATTTCAATGTTTTAGAAAATGCTATTTCAGGGCTCATGCTGTATCAACTTTTGTTGCTTTCATTGGTGTTGTTGCGTTGTAACTGCTCAAATCTCATTAATAAACTGATACTATTGTGTTTGATGGTGATCTAAAAACCACCTAAGTATAATATATGCTGATTCACATTTGAACTTAGTGGTTTTGCAAATAAGATAAGATAATTGCTTCTGTGTCTGTGTGGTAAGATTTGTATCTATTATTCTGTATTTCTGAAGACACATATGCAGTCTATTACAATATTCTCTCTCAATTTCAAGTTGAGAAGAATCTTGGGAAATCTAGTGCTTTACGATGTTTACTGAGAACTATCTACTGTGGCCACCCGTGGGTATGGACAATGGTCTCATTTGCCATACACTACAGCTCGCAATAATTCTTTGCAGACAAGAAAGAAAATGGTCAAGTAAATTTTCACATTAGAACAGATTCCCAAATCCAAATTGTACTACAACCATTTATGGATGTTAGAAGTTGTGATTTCAAGTTGTCACTTGACGTAAAACAAAATATAAATCAACAAAATCCCAGGAAAATAGAGCCTGGACTTTTTAGAAACAACTTGTGAAGTCCTATTTAGCTGAAGAAACATGCCCACAAATTCAAATATTTTCTCAAATTTAAACAATCAGCCACAAATCAATCCCCCCTCAGTGCTTTCATGTGACTTTGAATATACATTTTATGCAGGTCACCACATTAACATGTTTATTTTTTTACCCACCTGATAGAAAGGTCATGGAGGTTAAATACTGCATTTATCATTCTTATATCTCTAGGACAATAAATGTTTGTGGAATCAATGAATGGGTACATTTACTTAGTGTTAATAGGGAACTGTTATCAGGATGCAGCGTTTGTCATTCAATTATTCTACCATATCTTCAAAAAGACGGCGTAAAGACTGGTAGTGCTGCTAAGGAAGGCATAGCCTACATTTCACATGGCGTCAGGCGTCAGCACGGAGGAAGGAACAGGAGACAGGAAGTCTGGACGCTGGTACAGCTCTGGGTGACCAGCTGACTGGCTATTAGAGCACGTTGTCCCTTTTGTTTCCATGTCCTTTTCTATGAAATGAGGACAGTACTTATTGGCCCTGTATACAGGGTTGCTTTCAGGAACTTGATGCTATTCTTTATTCATTTCAATATTGTTTTGCTCTAAAGAATTGTTTTCTGTTGCGCATGACATCCTCCATGTGAAAATTCTTCAAAATAGTTAGTGCATTATATATCTAATGAAAATTAATGGGTCAATTTTGTTACTATGTTTCTTCAACAATATTTCATTAATGAAATCAAGTTGAACATGTTTTTTATATATGAACAAGCTGCATTCACATTAGAAATTCTTTGGGCCTATAAATGGGAGAACAGGCAAATGGGAATGTCCCTGAGGTGACTGGGTCAAGGGAGAATGTGCTGAGTCCTCTTCCAAAGCACCGCTGACAGGGTGGTAGGAAGGTTGCAGGCTCTTTGAGGTAAAGAATGAGCAGATACGCTATGAGAGAAATATTGGTTATGCTGCTTAAGAAGGATCCCCAAGACAGAGGGTGGGTGGTTAGATAAGAATCCAGGTTTTCACCTTGATTAAACACATTAAAGTTGAATAACTTCGTATGTCTCTCTTCTTTCTTCATTTGTTTGTGTGCTAGCACTAGTGATTCTGTGTGTCTTTTGTGTGTTTGTGAGGCTTTTAGTCAGTTTATGAGCTATTCTGCTGGGTGGTAAATGCTTTCTGTCTTGTATTCTGTTTATGTTTTATTTATTATGAAGTAGAATGAATTTAATAAAGGTTTCAATCCATCTGCTGTGCACTCATGTTGCAGCAATATATGGAAATTTTGAATGCTGGTTAAATGCACAGGTTCTTGATTCAGATAGACTTGGGTATAAATTCCAGTTCTTCACATATCAGTTATGTTGGCTTAGGTTAATATTTCAAGTATCTACATCTGTGTAACAACCCACTTAAAACTTAATGACTTAAAATGACTATTTTTCTTACATTTTTTTAGGTCAAGAATTTCAGCAGCTCTCAGATGGGCAGTTCTTATGCCCATGAAGTATTGAATATGGTCATTTGAGTGGCTGCATTCAGCTGGTGATTTTGTTGGCTTAGAAAGTCAAAATAGTCTTCTCTTATTCCTCAAATGCCTCAGCGGTCTTCTGCAAGTCTCTCTCTCTCTTCCTCTCTCTCTCTCTCTTTCTCTCTCTTTCTCCCCTGCTTCCTTTCTCTCTCTCTCTCTCCATGTGGTGTCTCATCACTCAGTACTCCAGCCTCAGCTTATTGAGAACATGGCAAATGGCTTCCACCAAAAACACAAACATAAAAAGTGCCATAACTCTTAAAGTCTGAAACTGCACCTAGCACAGCGACATTTCCACCACAGTCTGTGGGTCAAAGCAAGTATCAAGACCAGGCTAAAATTAAAAGGGATTAGTCACAATTCTTGACACATCTGCAAACAAGGTAGGGGTGAGGAATTGATGGTGGCCATCTTTGTAGACTCTAACACAATGATACTAATCATTTCTAAGCATGAATGTCTTCAATTGTAAATGGAAATGACAGCTTCATAAGGTCATTATGAAGGTCAAGGAAGGTGGATTTTGTAAATTTCATAGCAAACTGCCTGACATTGGTAGAATTCAATACATGTTAGGCATTTTTATGTTTATGGTGAATATTACATTTTCATAGTATCACTCTCTTTATTTTAATTAAATCCAGATTAAAGGCTAGGTAGTAAGCAACCAAAGCCTCATTTAAAAATTATAGTAAAGGAAAAACAAAGTTATAATTCCATATCCGTAGAATAAAACTGAGGGATTAAGAATTCTGAGAACAAATTTCTGGGAAATGGAAATCAAAACCAAAACACGTATTTCCTGCTGAAGCAGTGTGGATGGGAAGAAACTATCAGAGGGGAACAGTCAACTTTCCCACGTAGAATTGTAGACAGACAGGCACAAGATCTGAAGACCACCTTTGATAAGGGCAGAAATGAGACATGGGGTGGAAAAGAGAGGAATTTATTAAAACTCTGTACTCAGAATACCCAGAATACCCCAATATCCAAGACGCCCCTCACACTCATATTCAAATGTGAAACAACCAGGGGTGTATCATATGGGCAACAAATAACAGGACATTTCTCTAAAAACAACTGATTGAATTATCTGGAAGGACAAGGGAATCTAGCAAGGAAATTCAGTCTAGGAAAAATTGGGAAAATTTTAGGTCCTTCAGTATAAGCAGCAGCTCTTTGCCCATGTACTCTTGGTAAAGGCTGCTCCTTGACCCGCCCCACCTTCCTTACACAGCACTGTTATTTTGTAATCTGCCACTGGAGTAGATAACAAAGGAGCACCAGAAATATGAGGAAATTTGGTAACCAGAGAGAGTGTCGTGGCCTGGATTGCAGAACGGGGGATGGACACAGAAAGAAACACACAGACACACACACAAGACATACAAGACTGAAGTAGTCAATTCTACCAGTCGTTTTATTATATACTTTTTCTATGTCCGGCATTTACTTCCAGGTACGTGACTACCTTGGGTGCCTTGAGGAAAACACATTTTTATTCCTTTCAGACGATTGCCCAAGGGAAGCAGACGTTTGCATCTTTACTTCTTATCTCATTCTTTATCTCATTACCATATGCAGGATAATGAGACGACTTGGCTTGTTTGCAAGACCCCAGGCGCTTGGTTATCTGTCATAAGGCTGTCTGTTATCTGTCATAAAGCTGAGGAATAGTTCTGTTTGGTCTACAGGCCATGTCCGGATCTATTGTTCTCTGGTCCCAAGGAGAGCACATCCAGTTTCACTGACTCTGAGCTTAAGCCAATTTTGCCCAGGGACGGTCCCTACACACCCAGTTTCGCTGACTCTGGGCTTAAGCCAATTTTTTGCCCAGGGATGGTCCCTACAGAGAGTGAAGCCCAGATAAAAATAGAAAGGCATCAGAGTACAGAAGAGAAATATATAATTGATACCCTCCAAAAATATATTTGAGATGCTGTCATATTAAGAAAGCAAAAAAGTTATTGTCTGAAAAAGAAATAGTCATAAATTAGCAAAGGCACTCTTGAAAATAAAAGTTAAAAATACTAAAAGAGAACAGTTAAGGAAAAGGTGATAATTTTTTAAATAAAGAACTACAAAAAAAGGAAAAGTTGCATATGTTTGATAATATAAAAACATAGAATACCAAGCATGGAGTTTGCTTTGTTGTAACAACTTTGCAGAAACAGGAAGAGGAAGCCAAGATGAAAGAGCTTCACTAGGCCGGGCACGGAGACTCACACCTGTAATCCTAGCATTCCGGGATGCCAAGGTGGGTGGATCACTTGAGCACAGGAGTTCATGACTGGCCTGAGCAAGAGCGGGATCCTGTCTCTACTAAAAACAGAAAAATTAGCTGGGTGTTGTGGTTCCACCTACTAAGAAGGCTGAGGTAGGAGGATCACTTGAGCCCAGGAGTTGGAGGTTCCAGTGACCTATGATTACGCATTGCACTCTACCCAGGGCAACCAAGCAAGACTCTGTCTAAAAAAAAAAAGAAAAAAAAATGGTTCACTAAACCACCCTGTTGGGCTCAAGTTATATGGATTGACATGAACCTGAGCCATAAGCACTCAGCTGGTTTAAACAACATAGACTGGGAATAATGGAAGTGCATTTATCCATAGAAAATGAGGAGGAAATTACAAAGAAAAGGGAGAGATGTGTGGTCTCCAGTCCACAGTGTAAGAAGCTTGGAAGTTGTTACTCTCATCCTTTCAACAAGAAAAAGCTGAACAAGCTGAATATCGACAACTCATCTCAGACACAGCAGAGAATTGACAGAGAATTGAGGTCACAGAACAAACCACTCTACCCCAAATTGGAGAGACAAACAGGTGTACATGGAGAATTACAGGCGACCTCAACAGAAATCTGAGGGAACCAGAAGGGTAGGAAACTTAACTGTAATTGAGGAACTGTGGGAGGTTTAGCACAGGCAAGATTGAGAGTGAAAAACTCCCAGGGGTGGGAGAAGTCATAAGGAAGGACCAACTTTTGTTTTACCTCCAGGAACCCCATCAAGTGCTCACAGAGAAGACTGAAGGAAAAATCCCTGTGCTTCTAGCTAGAGGAGAGGAAAAATTATTTTGAAATAAAGTCAGAAATTCGGTTCTTAGCAAGCTCTGCCCTCAAGAGAAACTATTGTGACAGAGCCTAACCAACCTCGAGGAAAGGAAGAACCCAATTCCAGCTCCCTCAGCTTTCCACGTGGGCTAAAAGAAATACAAAACTCCTACACCTTCTAGACTTTTGTTTCACCTAAGGAAGAAAGAGCTTCAGCGTCACTTGTGAAGGTCACAGCCCAGAGGCACACGCTTAATGAAAACAGAGCTCATATTGGACTGCGGACGCTTCCCCTTCTCCACACCTCACCCCCACATGAATATTATTTCTGAATAATAAAGATATTTCTACAACTGAAAGAACTGCTCATTGTAGATCTCATTTAAGAAAAGAGACCAGGAAAAATAGCTCTAATGACATTATTTTCCCATAGGGAAAACCCAAAACAACAAGCTTACCATTGTGTCTGCTGTAAATATAGGCATGGCTATATTTTATTGCCCTAACTCGGTAGGACAAAGAAAACTTACTTTTCAAAATTCAAAGCAAGGGCCTTCTGCAAACTTGGAAGCTAAGAAGATTGTTTTGACATATTTTGATCAAGATCGTAAAGTGTAAACATAAAGTTCCGCCAAATAAGATCAGATCTTTGTTAACTGGATATGGACAAAAAAGAAATATGGTACAAATAAAAAAAATTTTTTTTCCAAGTTCAATATCTCAGATTTATTTTTTATTTTATTTTTTTTTATTTCAGCATATTATGGGGGTACAGATGTTTAGGTTACATACGTTGCCGTTGCCCTTGCCCCCTCTCTCCCTAAGTCCGGGCTTCAAGCGTGTCCATCCCCTGGATGGTGCGCATCGCACTCTTTGTGTGTGCATATACCCATCCCCTCCTCCTTCTTCCTCCTCCCCCTCCCCCCTGCCTAACATCCAATAGATGTTATTCATATATGTGCACTTAAGTGTTGATCAGTTAATACCAATTTGATGGTGAGTACATGTGGTGCTTGTCTTTCCATTCTTGGGATACCTCACTTAGCAGAATGTGTTCCCCCTCTTTCCAGGAGAATACAACAGATGCTATATCGCCATTGTTCCTTAAAGCTGAATAGTACTCCCCTGGACAAATAAAAAATTAAAAAAAAATCTATTCTGACTTAAAATCTTGAAGTGTGAGGTAAACTGATTTTCAATTTTTGTTTGATTAAAGATTTTGTCTTTATTTATTCTTTCTCTAATGTTCTTCTTTTTTATATTGATCCAAGTGTCTGACCTTATAGCATTTTTTTTCTTTCTGAAGAATTTCTTTTGAAATTTCTTAAAAAGCAAGTGCACTAGTGAAAAATTTTCCTCTACCTTTGTCTGACAAAGTCATTATCTCTCTTTCACTTAGAGCACTAATTTTGCTTAATGCCGTGTTCTAGGTTACTAGTTTTTTTTTACTTCTGTCAAAACCTTAAACATTTCTCTACAATCTCTTCTTACTTACTTGGTTTCTGATAAAAAGGTTGATGTATGTCTTATACTTGCACTTTATAGGTAAGGTATTTGTTTTCTATAGCTTTTTTCAAGATTTTCTATTTATTTATTTATTTTACTTTTTGAAGTTTTAATGTGATATGGGTAGGTATAGGGTGTTTTTTATATTTATCACTCTTGATGTTCTTTGAGAGCCTGGATCTGTTGTTTGGTGTCTCATTAATTTAGTAAAATTCTCAATTATTATTGCTTCAACTATTTCTTTTGTAAATTTCTTCTTCTTTTTTACTCTGATGTTTCCAGTATGTATATGTTATACATTTAATAATTGTTCCAGTTTTTGGATATATTATTCTTTTTTTATTCTTTTTTCTATTTGTATTTCAGTTATGGATGTTTTACTAACATTTCTTCAATGTTGCCAATTGTTTTTAGCCATGTCCAGTGTATTGATGAGCATATCAAAAGTATTCTTCATTGCAGGTAACAAGTTTATTTTTATTTCTAACATTCCCTACTGATATTAGAGCTGCTGTTCCTCTGCTTACGTTACCCATCTATATTTGCATGTTATCTGCTTTTTCCATTAGAACTCTAACCATATCAATCACAGTAGTTTTAAACCTGTAATTTAGTAATTCCAATTTTCTCTCCCATATTTGACTCTAGTTTTGATGATTGCTCTGTTTCTTGAATTTTTTATGTTTCCTTTTAGGATGTCTTGTAATTTTTTAAAAGCCATCATGATGTTCTGAGTAAAAGGAGCTGAGAGTAGTAAGTTTTTAATATATTTTTATGTTTATCTGACTAAGAATTAAGCTCTGTTTAATATTTGCTGCAGTAGATATCAAAGGTTAAAATTTCTTCTATGTTTTTTTTTTTTTTTTTTTGCTTTGCTCTAGTCTGTTGTCCTTGGGTTTCCCTAGGGCCTTCTTCTTAAATATCTGAGATGTACCATTCTTTCAATTGTATCTCGCTGGTGCCATACTGGAGCCCTATTGATGCGGTGATCAGATACGCTGAGGTTATGGTGAGGCAGTTTTCTACAGTCCTATAATTAGGTCTGTCTTTCAGTGAGCCCGTGCCCCTAGGGGCTGACTTGCTCGGGTGTTTCTTTGGTTAAACAGGGAAAGTAGATGGGTTGGAATTGGGTATTTTCTTCTGCCCAGTTGGAGGATTAAAATGGAGGTGGGCATTTCCCTTCTCTAGGCCAGGGAGGCTTTGATAAAATAGTTTCCAGTGAGAGAGGGCCTGGTTAGGGAGAACAGAAGGAGCTGAGTTTGTTTCAAAGTGACTGCTTTTCGCCTCTCAGTGCTGGAAGCATGAAGGGATTTTCTTTGAGCTTAACTGTGAGAGTCCATGAGGGCTCCTTGAGGTGAAACTCACTAGCAGTTGGGCCTCTTAGAGTTTTTATCTCTCAAACGTGACAGCACTGATGTGCTAGCGATTTGTCTATTACATGAAATGTAGTTTAAGTTTTTCTACTTTAGTACTGGGCTTCTGTCCTAGTATATTGCCTGTATATTATGAGGGAGAAAAGAGAAGGCGGTTAGTTGTGGATGAACACTGTTTAGTGGCTTGAGGAAGATGCATCTGAACAGACACCGGAGTGACGTGCACAGACCAGCAATGTGACGAGGGTGTTCAAAAAAAAATAAAAAAGCAAGTGAAAAGTTTTATAGTCAGAATAAGCTCAGCTTATTCAAAGAATAGGCAGTAGAATAACCATAGAATAGCAGCAAAGTAAGTGAGTAGTCTTTGAGAAACTGAGGTTGCATTGCAAGCATATCAGTGGTCAGGACATCTCAGAATAATGACTAAGATAAGAACAAAAGAAATATTGCAAAGCGCATTTTTTTAAATCACTGAAGAATTGGCAATATTCACTTAAAATGCAGTCTATGGCTTTTCTTTTTAAGAAGCTGTAAAATTTGGCAATGCTAAGTGACATATCCTCGTGCACTGGTCTGTTTGTCAGAGTCCCCGTCCGCTCTCCCCCTTAATGTACATCATCATTTTCTTTGACTGTGTAGGTCCATTTACAGTAGTGTTTTACAGTCTTGCATTTTCTGCAATACTTTCGCACAGGATGTAAGTACAGGTCCTGAAGGAAAAATATTAATCATAAAAACAAAATAAAATGTTTAACATACAAAATCCATATTCAATTAAATTTGGGAAATTATGTTTTAAAAGTTTAGACTGAAAATGTTTGATTTTGTGTTTAAAATCAACTCTATTGAAGTAAGCTCTAAATAAAACAAAATACTCCCAATTTGAGTTTACAGGTCAGTATGTTTGATAAATACACAATATGTTTGATATACACAATCTGCTAAAAGCTCCCTCATAAATATATAGGCATTTCCATCTCACACAGCTTCCTTAGCCTATTCCTAAACACCCTCCCTCCACCCACAAAAGCCTCTAGAAATCATTGATCACCTTTCTGTAACTATAAATTTGATTTGTCTTTTATACATATTTGTGAATTATCTGTTTTCTTTTATGATTTAAATATCATTCAGACTACCTAAGAAAACTTGGCTTTTGACAAGTTTACAAGCATTTTTCTCTTCACTTTTTCTTTCTAAAATTTCTACAACATTAATTTGAAGTTAAATATATGATAGTTTTAACTATCACATGTAGTTTTAATTTTTGGATATGGTTACAGGCAAATGTCATAAACCTTTTCTCCTCCAAATATATATTCAGTTATTCTAATACAATTTATTGTAACATATTCTCTTCACATTTGAGTTACCCTGACACCCTTATAAAAAATCATTTGACCATATATGTGCATATCAACTCTGGTTTTTCTGTTCTGTCCCAGTGAACAATGTACTTACTCCTGTCCCAAGCGGTCTTGGCAGCTGTAGCTTTATAGTAAGTCTTGAAATTAAGTAGTGTATGTCCTCCAAAATTTTTGTACTCTTTCAAAGTTCTTTTGGGTATTCTATGTCATACATATTCATATAAATTTTATACTCAGATTGCTAATTTCTGCAAAAGTATTTTTGGGATTTTTATTGGAATTACAAAGGATCTGTAGACCAATTTGGGGAAAATCTGTGTCTTGACAATAGTGAATTTCCAATCCATGAACATGTCATGTCTCTTTATTTATATAGATAATTTTAAATATAAATTTCTCTCAGAAATACTGTGTAAGTTTTCAGAGCTTAACATTTTTGCACTTATTTCATTAAATTCAAATTTTCATGTTTTAGAATTATAAGTGGTACTTTTAAAATTTCAACTTCTAATTTTTGTTGTGATTATAAAAAATACAATTGATTTCTGCATAATAACCTCATACCTTAGGACTTTTGTAACATTCATGCACTCTATAAGATTTTTTGTAGAATTTCTAGTATATTCTAGATACATAGTAGCACATTCAATTTTTCTCTCTCAACATGTGTGGCTTTTATTTCTTTTATTGCCTCATTGCCATGGCTATGCCCTCCAGGAAAATTGTTGCACAGAGTTACTGAGGGTGATGCTCTTTCTCTTGCCTTCTGTCTTGGTGGGACAACATTCACTGTTTCACCAGTAAGTCTCATGTTTGTTATAAATTTTTCTTAAATGTCCTTTATCAGATTGAGAAAGTCTCCTTCTGGTTTTTGTTTCCTAAGGGTTTTACCATGAACAGGTGTTGAAGTTTTGCCAAATGATTTTAATGCATCTATTGACATTATTGTCCACATTTTCTTTAATTCTGTTAATAGAATGAATTGCATTCATGACTCTTGAATGTTAAACCAGAATTGCATTTGAAGAATAAACCCCAAATGGTCTTGTTGCATTATCTTTTTAATACATCACTGGATTCAAGCAGCTAAAATTGCTTAAGAATTTTTACATCTATATTACCTATATTCATAAGGGATATTTTGAATTTGAGGAATAATTTGCTGTTCTTTTAATCGATTAAAATTATATTATTATTACAAATATTTTAATTTTTTATTTTTTCTCTCCTTAATTCCTTACATTGGTGGTAATTTGTACAATGTAAGTAGATTTTTGTACAATGTAGACATCTACAATGTACAAATGTAGGTAGAACTTTGTTTCTTATAACACACACACACACACACACACACACGCACATACACACACACAGCCTTGGGTATAATTGTGTGGGGTGTTTTTGTTTTGTACATTTTCTTCTTTATTGATTTCTGATCTTATTTTTATTATTTTCCTTATACTTACTTTATTTAATTTGCTCTTCTTTTTCATAGCTTTTAATGTGAAAACTTAGATAATTAATTTTGGACCTTTTTTCTTTTTTGATGTAGGCAATTAACTCAAATTCCTCTGTCAACATTTTTTACTGCATCACAAAATTTGATGTGTTGTAATTTTCATTTACATTTGCTTCTAAATATTTTCATTGTGATCTCTTTCTGAAACTTGCATTATATAAAAGCATGTTGTTACATTTTCAAATATTTCCCTGATTTGGTGGTTTCCCAGATATCTGTTGGTTAATACTTTGTAATTTAAGACTTTTTGTTTAAGAGAATGTACCCAGTACAATTTCAGTTATTTATATTTACTTAAACTTTTTATGGCTCTAGCTTGGCAAATGTACCATATGCAGAGAAATGAGTATATTGTTGCTTGATTGAATGTTGAATTAAAAACTCAATTAGAACAAATTTTTTTATAGAATTGGTAACATCTTCTATGTCTTGGAGATTTTCCTATATATTTTTTCTATCAATTGATGAGAGAGGAGTGTTAAAATCTTCAAATGTATCTGTAAATGTGTCTGATTTATTCATTAAGTTTTCTGTTTTTATTCTAGGTTTTTTGCATATGTAGGTAAATATATTTAGAATTTTATATATTCCTGATGATAACTTTTTCAAATGTGTTTTTCCCTTCTGGTTACTTTTCTCCATATGGCTGTTTTTAGTAATTTGAATACAGTGTGCCTTTCTATAGCTTTGTTTGTTTGTGCAGATTTGTTGATGGTCCTGACTGTGCGAGCCGATGGTTTTCATAGATTTGTAATATTTTCAGCCAGTCTTCTCTTCAAACATTTGCTCTGGATATTTTCCCACCTGAACTCCCCGATACTTTCTGAAAATCCAATTACACATATGTTCGAACTTTATATTTCTCCATATCCATTGAGGCCGTGTTCATTTTTATTTTCAGTGACTTTTTTTTCCCCTCTGTGATTCAGGTTGACTTGTTTATATTACTACCTCTGTCATTCCTTGAACGTTTATTTGCTTTGTCTATTACAGTAAGACCTACATGAGTAAGACCTACTCGGATATTGCATTTAATCTCAAGGAATACCTTTTTGCTTTATTACATCATTTATTTTCTCTGCTTTAGTTTCCAACTTTTCTTTGAATCTTTCAGCACTGAGCACATTAGTAATAGATGCTTAAAAGTCCTGCTTTACTAAATCCACCTTTTTTAATCTATTATTTGTTACTGTGATTGTCTTTTATCCCAGTTTTGAGTCACCTTTCCTCTTTTTTTAATGTCTAGTAGTTTTGATTAAGTGCTAGAAATTAGCATTGTTACATTATTATGAGTTCAAATTTTTCTTTCTTCCTTTAAATAGTGTGGTGTTTTTAGTATCAGGATATTAAATTACTATTAGTCAGCTTTTCAAGGCTAAGTTTTAAGCTTTGTTAGGGTTGTCATGAAGTAGTTCATATCGTAGAGACAGTTTGGTCCTACCACTAACGTGTGACACTTTGGGATTTTTACTGAATGCCTTGCCTGATTAATCAGAAATTCCCATTCTAGCCTTTCATAGCTTGAGCCCCTTCCCACTTTGTGAGAGCTCTGAGAAATTTTCAATTTATGTCTCTTTTATTATTCTTCATCAGTCTGTTGGATTTTTAGCTCTACACACCTCTGAGGAATTTCAGAGGAAATAACATGCAAATAGATTCCATCATCTTCATCATTGCTGATGCAGTGCAAGCTGCAAACATTCCTTGCTAGTCTCCGTCTAGCTCTCATACAATCTTTTCTCTATTCAGAAGCCAGGCAGGACATTCCTTTAAGAACCATTTCTGTATTACTATGCTAAGGCTGTTGTAACAGAACATTGTGACTGAGTGGCTTAAAAAACCAGACATTTGTTTTCCATAGTTTTGGAGGCTGGGAAGTCCAAGATCAAGGTGCCAGATAATTTTACTTCTGATGAGGGCTCTCTTGCTAGCTTGCAGACAGCCAATTTCTTGCTGTGTTGTCACATGGCAAAGGGCGGGGTGGGGGGAGAGAGATCTTTCTCTCTCTTTTCTCATAAAGCCACTAATCCTATTACATGGGTCCCGCTCTCCTCACCTCATCTAACCCTAATTGCCTTCCAAGTGCTTCATCTAATACAGTCACATTGGGAATTAGAACTTCGACATAAGAATTAAGAGTCAGGGAGGCACAATTCTGTCTGTAGCAATTTCTCTGCACATAACCACTCTAAAGATTTACCATTTAATTTAGTGTGGCAGTCGGACTTCTAACTCTATTCCATCATTTCTCTCCATTGCTCTCTCTGTTCCAGACAAGCTGGTTAACTGCTAGAGTTTGAGTAAGTCCAGAACATCCTTGCACCACGGCCCTCTATTGACTTTTAACTAAAATGCTGCTTTCCCCAGATGGTCTCAGGGCTGTGCTTTCTCTTCTTTCAGGCCTCGGCCACCTACTGCAGTCAGACTTGATCTCTTTATTTGTAACGAACAACATTCCATCCCACGCAACAGTTAATTTTGCTTATCTTATTTTTTTCTAGAATGCTTATCACCCTCTGACACACATGTTAACCTGTGTACTGTCTTTCCTCTGAGCCTAATACAGTTTCCTTGAGGGAGGGGCCCTTTTTCTCTTTTAATCAATGCTGAATCACCAGCTTTTAGAACAATTCCTGGAATGTGGAAATCCTTCTACGAATATTTGTTTATTTCGTGGACAGTTGGACAGAGAACAGTCTAGACAAGGGAATCATAATGTCAAAGATTCCAAGACAGATACAAACTCGACATTGGGAAGTTCCAGAAAACTTTTGAGTTGTTCTTCAGTGTAGTGGGAAAGGGAAAATGGGTATGAGAGACACTCATGACTAAATAATTTAGAAATTTTGAAACCAGGATGAGAACTTTGGAATGTATGAATATGTATTTCAGAAAATGTTATAGACTGGAGACAAATATTTGAATCATTGTTTTGTGATTTTGAATTTGTGTGTGTGTGTGTGTGTGTGTGTGTGTGTGTGAGTCTGTAACTTGTTCCTTCCTTTAAAGAGTTTTTGGTGGGTGCTATTTATTTATTTATTTGTTTGTTTGTTTTTAACCAAGGAGTTAATTTTCTTTCAGGTCAGCTTGGTCTTTCCAAGGCTAGATTCTAAGTGCTGTTAGGGTTTGGTGGTTATTGAGGCCATTGGCCATAGAGATTTCTTAAAAATAATAATAAGGGAGTAAAGTTGCAACTGTCAGTAACTTTTTCAAATCTACAAATTTAAGTTATTAGTTTTTCCTCACTTTTTTTCTTGAATGATTTTTTGTATTTCCACTCATATTTCTATATGCAAAGCACATATAGTTCTTAATAAGGTTTTCCCATATTAATTCTTTTTCAAATATCTGCATGCTAAGATTATTTTAACTTTTCAGAAATGTTTATTGTGTATAGTAACTGCTCACAAATTTACAGAGGCTACCATCGTTCTCTTAGAATCATCTTTATTCCTTCTATATTTTGTCTTCCTATTCCTCAGATATTTCAGGTCCTTATTAAATACCATGTTTGCCATATATTGACATAATATTAAATTGATAGACATCATTGAGAAGTACTCCAAATTAAAAGTATACCCAAAATATGTATGTTAATATTAGTATTAGAAGAATTATTAATAAAGTTGGAGATTTTAATATAAGTTAGTTTTATATAACATAACATTTTTTAAATCTATCATTCATGTGCCTTTGTGCAACTCAGGCATCCATTTTATTTATCATTATAGTTTTTGATGGTTATGTCTCATAGATTCTACTTTCCTTGCCAAGATTAAATCTAAGAGTCCCAGAAATTTCTTACTAACATTTAAATTTTATTCTTTTCACTGGTTGTTCTCATAGCAAAAACTGAATCAGTATGCAGAACTGCAGGGCAGTCAAACGCTTCTGATGCTTCTCCTTTACTTTTTGTTGCAGTACGTTATTTTTTTCTTTTGTTTCTTTTGTTTTAAAATAGTCTACAGATGTTCCAGGGGCAGTTTAATCTTCTGTTTTCCTTGACTGAATTGTACATTGATGAAAAAAGTATCTTAACTTCAAAAACAATGGTCTATATTGGCTTGCGTCTTTTGTTTTAGAATACTTTTATCATTAGTACATTTAAAGTATAACAGTGTTTCCAAGATTTTATCCCATCTTTTTATTTCCCTCCCAAAAATGTATGAAAGTTATAGTTTATATAGGATTTACAAGAGCAATGAATGAAATATCAACATGTTCCCCATGTGTGAATTTAGATTTTTTTTCAGTAATATGATAATAAAATTGTAAAAGCCTTTCTAGCCCAGACTAGTTAAGAAGAAAGAGGCTTGTAAAACCAGCATCTAGAATAAAATTATCAACTCTACTATATATAATACATATTTTATACAATAATAAAATAATATTATGAACTATTTTATGTCAATATATTTTAAAATTTGGATTAAATGTACAAAATCCTAACAAACATAACTAATGAAAATGGATACAAGAATAAATTAAAAAATTGAATAGTCCAAAATCTATTTAGTTAAACTCATCATTAAATCATTTCAACAGCAACAGCAACAGAAATGTTATGCCCAGATGACTTCACCAGTAAATTATCCAAATAATTAAAAAATAAATAAAAAAATCTTATATTAAATCTTCCAGATAATGGAAAATGTTGAAACTGTATTTTTTTTATGAAATGTATTTTTTTATGACCAGCCTAAACTTGATATTGGCAAGGATATTATAAGAAAAAGAAAACACAAGTTGATGTATCACAGGATGATATGTACAAAAATCTCAAACAAAATGTTAACAAAATTGATATAATGAATGAATATTACACATAATGCATCTATATCTGTAACTATAACTCTATATCCATCCACCTACCTATCTACCTGTCATGTACACATAACATATCAAAACAACGTGAAGCTATTGCAATAATGTTATGTTGGGTTCCATTTTAGTCAAAGAAAAACAGTTTCAATAGATATAGAAAAATACTTAATAAAATTCAAAACCTTCTTGTTATGTAAATATTTAATAACATTTATTTTATCAGATAAAGGAAACCTGTGAAAATAAACAAATTCAAAGAACTAAAGAAATCATGTGTAAAGAAATAAAGTGTGACTATGATGTATCACCCAATAAAGAATATCAATAAAGAGAGCAAAATAATATAAAAGAACTAATCAGAACTTCTGGAATTAAAAAGTACAATTACTGAATTTTTAAAAAAATATTATAAGGTGATCAACAGGAGATTTGAATTGGAAGAACAATAATCAGAGAACTTGAAGATAAATCCATGTACCTTCCAAGAAACAGAAAGAAAAAAGTATTAAGATAAAGATGGTGTTTATGGTATTCAGCGGTGCCTCAGAGATCTGTTGAACACCATCAGGTATGTTAATACATGTGCAGTCACAGTCTCAGGAGGAGAAAAGAGAAAGGGAAGGAATCATATTTAAAGAAATAATGCTTGAAAATGTCCAAATTTTATAAATTCTAATCTATACATCAAAGAAGCTGAGCAACTCCAAGCTGCATAAACTCAAAAAGACCTGTAGCTGGACATACTGTAATGAAAATGTCAAAATACAAAGAGAATCTTAAAGCAAGAGAGAAGTGACTTATCACATACCAGAGATGGTCAATGAGACTAACAGCAACTTTCTGAAACTCTAGAGTCCAGAAGGCAGTGGGGTGACATATTTCAAGTGCTGAAGGAAATCAAATGAAAAAAACTTGTCCAGCAAGAGTTGTTATTAATATTAGCCAGGGAATAACAGCAACGTAAGAAAAGTCTTCAGATTTAAATTCAAAGTTGTGATCCAAAGTACAACAGGATCAGAGTGAACGATCAAGAATAGCTCTTCTGGAAAATTCTTCAGAATGTCTCCCGTGAGTCTAGCAGGATAGACTACTTTACTGAGTTGCCTCCACTCTATAGTATTAAGTTACATTCTTTCCCTAGTCTGTATTTTATTAATACCTTTCAGCCCAAAAGAATTCTTGCACTCTGTGTGTGGGGCCTGTTTATTTGTTTTAGTGGTTTAATATTTATTTAGTCAGGATGGACATTTTTTATTTATAAACACATTATATTCCTTTATTATAATAAAAAAATCAATATAAATGATAATATTTTTAAATATTTGAGAAGTTCTTTAATTTCAGGAAAAACATCATAGGGTGACAGCTGTTCATAGTAGGGTTAGAGATTACTACATAAATATAATTCCAAAATCTTGTACCAAATATGGTTGTATTACATTTTTCATTTGGTATGGTACTTTAAATGTTTTCTGTCTCTTTTTATTCCCAGGCAAGAATGGCTGCTTTTCCTGTCACCATCCCTTGTAAAGACCTGGTTTATAGCACTCTGCAGTCTCTGTATCTTTTCTCTTTCTGTGTACCCAACTAGACTGAGGACTCATGAGAGCAGAAATCAGTCACAGTTTCTTCTCCAGAGATTACCATATAAATGGCCCTGTATATGTCTGTATGCGTATGGAACCAAATCATAGAAATGGCAGCGAACTGGCTTTCTGAGCATTAGCCACACCTTGAGAAGCTGTGTCTGGTTCGACTCTTTGTATTAACTCTTCCCAAGGCTCAGCAAACGCTCTGCTTGATTGTTCAGTCCCTGTCTGTGGCGGATGCTCTGTCAGATAGGCTTGGGTAGGTGTCACTTACTGATGGATTATGGCCGAATCACTGTTTTTGAAGAGTAGTAGAAACTTTCTGTTTCAAAGGCTTTTTCACCTTTTCTTTCTCTCTTTTTTAGCAGCAATCCTGATCAAAATTTGTGTTTTAATGGACCCACTCTGATACTAGGTTTACTGCTGGAGAGCACAGGTAGAGTGCTGATGTTAGGAGTCTGCAGTCACAGCCTACGTAATAAAGCATTAATTCAAATGTATATAATTCTGGCAGATCAAAATTTCTGAATTCATGACATAACGAAATGAGGTATAACAAGGTGTAATTATTGTATATTCAGCTGCAGTAATTTTCTTGGTCTTAATTTGAACAACCCATGAATATTATTATTCTTATTTCACCATGACCATAGGGTAACATTATTTCTCTTTATTCAAAAGAGTTTGAAATACAATCAACAAATGAGAGTTTATTTAGTAATTAGGATCTATCGAACGCAGCTGTGTGTTAGGTACTGAAAATGTGTATGATACAAAGAATAAACAGTGGCTTTTAAAAGTGAACATATTTGCCTCATATTTGTAGTTTTTGGCCTCATATTTGTAGTAATCCAAATACAAAGGAGTATTATGAATGTCCAAACTATATATAACACTCTAATGAAAAAAGCAGTCTGCCGTCAGGAAGAGAGCAAGAATAAATACCATTTTCTCTTATTTCAACTCTGTCTTCTCCACTATTCCCTACAACCTCCTATTATCTTCTCAGTTTAAAATGAGAAAATTGTTAAAAAGGGTTATGACGAGGAAAACATCTTAACTGACTTAAATCACCAGGTACAACACAAAGAACTGTTTCTGAGCTGGTTATGCAACTGTGTAAGGTCCCATAATTGGAGAGAGAAAGTGGCATCGGCTTGCTCTTTGTCACTTGGTTTCCTCTCAAAACTCAGCTCACAAACCCATCCTGAAAGACTAGTGGTACATAGTGTTTTCTACTAGGATTTTTAATCAGAAGTATTAAAAAGGGCTTTCATATGATCCGTAATGAATACATGAGAGATAATAGTTGATATGAGTGACTAATTGCATAAAGGTACTGAAATAAGTAAAAGGTAACCTAAAATATGGTGAAATAAAAAGAAAACTTAGAATGTTTTAAAAAATGAAAATTAATGATTACATGTTTGAGAACCAAAACTCATATTTTTGATCAATGTCATGTTATGGGTTAAATACCAATTTAAATATTTAATTTCAATTGTTAATGTTATCATTCTTGCAGTCATATGTGCTTAGTACCATGTTAGAATAATTAATGGGAGTGATTAAAAAGTAGAATAGGCATTGCTCAATGCTTTTTGGCATAAAATGTGCATTAGAAGCAAGATATACTTGAAAACTGTGAGAGCACGCTGCCTTGAGTTTTGAAATTTTATTATGGAAAGTCTATAAAAAGCACTAAGTGCAGATTGCAGTAAAATAAAACCCATGTTTTCTTTAGTTTAAAATACATTTTAATTAAGTTTATATCTGAGCTATTTCCTAGTCCTCTTAAATTGTAGACACGAAACTCGTTTTCACTCTAGTTCATGCTTTCTGCAAGTTTGTATTGTGTACCTACTATGTTTCAGGCCCTGTTCTAGGTGCCCTGGATACATAGTCAAAACCTTGTCATCAAGACGAAAATAATGACCTATAGTTGATGGCATATCTGTGCTCCAAACTTGTAAAGATCTTCACTGTAATTCATTCCTAAGGCTTGAAGATTCCATACTGCATCTCTGTCTGTGTAGATGCTTTGAACACCTCAGGGTTACAAAGCAACGTGACAGCAATCAAGACCTTCACAGAGCCTCTCTTTCCTGAGCCAATGTAAACATACATCCTTTTGGATTCAGTAGATTGCAATAGCATTCCAAATGAGATGAATGCTGTTTCCAAAATCCAATGTAGTCCACTGAGGGTTACACCTTTTTCTTCATGGAAGGAGGAAGCAGATGTAGCCACTGTCCTTCTCCTTAAGGACATATTTTAAGACATCTTAATCACTCTGCCCTAAGATTTCACCAAGGCAGTGTGTGTCCAAACCTTGGTGAGATTTATTTCCTAACCTCTGGCACACATGTGACTGATAAAAATTTATAGAGGGTTTTGCTATTTTTATCAGCATGAAAACATCCATGCAATGGATTACTGTGCTGTCCAGTGGAACAGAGTGAAAACTCGCTGTTCCTGAGCGCTGGTTATGACAGAGGGCTGGAAAGGTGTTGCTGCAGTGAGACAGGGCAGCAAAGGTGTGATGCCTCGTCCGTGGGCTTGAACCACGATGCTTCTCATGGCCACTCCTCAGGTATGGAGTAAATTTATCAGTTCAATGGGGCATACAGGTCCTAGGCCTTACGTTGATTTGCTTTTGCCACAAAATTACATCCGGAATAGCAACTGTATTTGGCGACCCCTTATTTAAGTTTATGTAAATCCATTTATCTTTCTCTGAAGTACTCTGTCTTCTGCACAAGCAAGACAGGCAGGTTGAATAGTGACATGGTAGAAGTCATCACACCTGCCTCTTTCTGGGCCTTGGTGGTAATAATTATCTCTGAAATTCTGGTATTTCTTTTTGTTTATGATTTAGTTAGGTAGAAGCCCTTCTCATGGCTTATCATTCGCTACCATAACAGCCCTTGCTCCATGTCAGGGATTCAGTGAAGAGCTCTACTAGCTGTTTAAAGAGATCTATTCTAACCATGTATTTCAGAACTTGGGATAAAACTGTTGGATGTGTCCAAATACATACACCCATTTTCAGATTGACCAGGGGCAAAATTCTTTCATCACCTGACCTCTGTGAGTCACTACAGTGACTATTGTATCATGGTATTGTTTGGGATCTCAAGGAATTATTGACAACTCAGCATCTATGTCCAGTAATATTTAAAAGTCTAGCTATTTTCTCTTCCTCACTGCGTGGTTGCCATGGTAAGTGGCTTCGGGTCCCTTGGGTGGAGGTCAGGAGTATGATTTACGGTGTGGGTTGGCGGACTGTGGCCTACAGGTCACACTTGGCTCAGCCACTTTGCTTTTTAAATAAAATTTTATCTGAACACAACCATTCTCCTAGTCTATACCTGCTGTAACTCTATTACGGTTGAGTTGAGTACTTGCCCCAAAAGCCTCAAATCTTTACTATCTTTTCCTGTATGGACAAAGTTTGCTGGCCTTTGATTTACAGTGTAAATGTTTTGACAATGTGTAGCATCTTTTCTCAAAGTCCTGATCTCTCTTTGTAAGGAGCTCTGGGTTTGTGAATTGCCTCAATTCTGAGAATTGGTTGAGGAATCAGGATCCTCTTGCTATGATTTAAGTGAGTCTTCCTTTCTCCAGATCTAGAACTTCGCTACTAGTCAAGTTAGGCTTCAGTAGGCTGTTCCAGCTGTCCTTTCAGTTGTAGAAACACCACTACCAGTAACAGAAGTCACAGATTTCCGTGGTTTGATTTGTGTGGTCACCATTTCTGCTGCAGTGTCTAGCAGAGCAGTCACGCCTACCTTGCCTCTGGAGGTTAAGAAGCACCACTTAGCCACTGCCTCTCTCTCTGTCCTACCCACAGAATTTAGAGGGTTCCATGCAATAGCAGAATATTCCTCAGTCCTTTATGCCTTGCAGTAGCCTTTATGGAGATCTTAAAAATAAAAGTGAAGCCCTGCTAATTCCACGAAGACGGATTTGCTCCCCAAGTCCTACTACTTAGATCCAAAACGCCCCAGGCATAACACCAAAATACAAGCATAAGAAGACTCTGAAAGGTGCAATGTAGAAGGATGTCTGCCTTGTGACCTTGGGTCTTGAGGAGAAACACAGAGCTTAGTTCCTTAGGTTTCCTCGTTGCTTCCCATATATCCTGGACAGGATGACATAAAGCCTCCAATCCAAAACTATAAGGGAACAGGCAAAAATACTGCAAGTGAATCCTGTCACCCCTAGTCAAAGGTCCATAAAAAAGGTGGCCTAACAATTGAAAACCTTTTTTAGCAAAACTCACACAACTCTAACAGAAAAACTCTACCCCACTGGAGTTTCAGAAGAAGTTGATCTTCAACCCCACTTCACTGCATTGCGGAAGCACAGAGAGCATCCGGTTCCACTGCAAGCCATGAAGAAAGATAAACTTCTGGGGCCGCTTCACAGAAACGTCTGTACCAGATGATGTCGGTGGGCCGAGCGGACATCTGACTTTCCATCCCCTGTCCAGAGAAACAATGGGAGTTAGTGTCAGCTGAGTCCTGTTAGAATAAAAGCTTTAGATAAATTAAATATAACAGAGTTTATTTGAGCAAAGAAGAGAGCTTTGCTCCAGCAGCATGAGCAGTGAACATTTATTGGCTGAACGTGGGAGAAAAGCAGAGAAATAACCTGATTGGCTATAGCTGTGTGGCTGCCTTATTTGGGTATAGCATGCAGGGATATTTGCCTGATTTGGTTATAACCTGACGGGAGGTCCTTAGTTGTATAAGCAATTAGCTGGTTAGCTGTTTGTGATTGGCTGAGGCTCATTATCTATTTATTATTTTTTAAATTTTAATTATTTTGGGTACATAGTGGTTGTATATATTTATGGGGTACCTGTGATGTTTTGATACAGGCATACCATGTATAATAATCCAATCAGGGTAATTTGAGTATCCATCACCTCAAACATTTATCATTTCTTTGTATTAGGAACATTCTAATCCTACTCTTTAAGTTTTTTTAAAGTATACCATAACTTTTTATTGACCATAGTCACCCTGTTTTGCTATCAAATATGAGATCTTGTTCATTCTATCTAATTATATTTCTGTACTCATTAACCATCCTGACTTTATCTCCCATCCCAGCCTCTGGTAACCGTCATTCTATCCTTTGTCTCCATGAGATCAATCATTTTAATATTTCGCTCACTCATACAACTAAGAACATGCAAGATTTGTCTTTCTGTGCTTGGCTTATTTCACTTAACATAATGTTCTCCGGTCCCATCCGTGTTAATGCAAATGACAGAATTTCATTCTTTCCTATGGCTGAATAATATTTCATTGTGTACATTTACAGCAATTTCTTTATCCATTCGTCTGTTGATGGGCACTTAGGTTGATACCAAATCTTGGCTAACACAAACAATACTGCAATAAATATGGGGGTGAAGTCAGTTACCATAAATATAGTATTTCCAAGTTAAGTTCTGGTTTGCTTACGTATGACTCCATGTACAGAGATAACCTCCGATTAGTGGCCCCCTTATTTGCTTTATCAATTCCCCTTTTCTTAGCCTCTCAGTCTTGTGAGAACGACCAAACTTTGGGGCTTCCATGCCATTGTCACCATTATAAAGGACTTATTTGGTCTTATTATGGAATTTATAAGCCACAACATCAGGCTCGCTCAAAGATTCTTCACATTTGTCATTCTAATGGCAGTGAGACCATTTGCTGCCCGGCGATCGGCTGCATGTGGGCATTAAGACTCTTGAGAGGATACGGTGCAACAGGGAGACCGATATAATGACTATCAGGAGGATAACATCAAGAAATTGAAATGCTCTTCTCAACCAAGGTCCCCCCAACCAAACCAACAAAAATAAAGTAAATCCAAGAATGAGCCAGAAGAGGAATTTACTTCTTTTAACTCAGTGGTCTATTTGTTGATTTCTTATAACTGAGTTTCTACAGTATCAGATATATTTATCCAAGTGCAGCAGGAGGTGCTCTCTCTCTCTGTCTCTCTCTCTCTCTCTCACGCACATACACACACACACACACACACACACACACACACACACACACACACTTCCCCCTGTTCAGCTATCAGATAGAACAAAGCAATCCTGTTACATAAAACAACTTCAGCAAGAAAGGTTAGAGAAGTTTGCTGAGCGATTGTGACCTTTGCAGTAGAGTCAGCTACAGTAGCTAATGCTTGAGACAGATTTCTAATCATTACGTTATTTGCACTTAAGCCAAGCCAGGGAAGGAGCTTTGTAACAAAAGATATCCATTTAGAGGGATTTATACCTGCTGCCAAATTTCTCTTTATTCTACAGTGCAAATTAAGAGTTGTAGACCAATGTTCAGTTTCCACTTTGTTATGGAGTGACAGCGATACCATTAGAATCCCTAACACATATTGGCCCCATATTTTCTACTTATTGAGACATGTGGTTGCCTGTGAGTTCAGTTGGTCATTATATTCTCTACGGATAAAAATAAACCCTGGAGGGGCACAACAGACACTCCCCTGTGGGATATGTTGTGCTTTAGGGGTCACTTACAGGGAAGCACTAGTTGTATTTATTCCATTATTTTTTACTTTTTTTTTTGAGATGGGTCTGGCTATGTTGCCCAGGCTGATCTCCTCATGTAGGGATTTAAGTTTAACATGGCATATCCAACATTCAGATAAATTCCCTGTAGCAGCTATCAATTGTGAAATCTTAGTTATCATATTATATTGCCATATATAAAAATAAAATAAACACAGAGAAGAGAGAAAAAGAGACAACCTTTTTATGATGACAAAGGAGAGGAGTCTGGATCTGTGATCTTAGGAAAGCTGACCATGTTTAGGGTGTTATCTACTTCTGGAAGCAAATCTACCAGATCAGTTTTCCTTTGAGATCTCTGATGGGTACACACTCCCAAGAATTTAAGGTGCCTTCTTGAGTTGAGAGATGTGGACCCAAGGCTCGAGGCCCTGAAGCTTTGCTGCAGTGTGGGTAGTGAGAACTTGGTACGATCACTTCCGATGGAGGTCAAGGTCAGATTTTTTTTCTGGTGTAGTATTCAACAAACACAATTTTTGGATTATACATCATGAAAGACCTGGCTGTCATCAGTTGGTGGGTCATTAAAGGCTTCTTTTAGCTCATGAAAATATAGTTTATTAAAGCTTTGGTATAGTTTATTAAAGCTTTATAGCATTGGGTGATGTCAGAGTTTGTAAGAACAGGAGATATATGACTTTCTCTCAGTAGAGGCTTTAGGGGCCTTCCAGTAACCACTTAATATGGAGTGAATTTGTGTTTTCCACTGGAGCTGGCTCTGGTTGCCGTCAAGGCCACAGGTAATATTTTTGGCCAAGTCAATCCAGCTGATTAAGTTAGCTTTACCAATTTCGGTTGCAAATGCTGTGTCCTTTCAGACTTCCCAGAAGACTGAGGATGCTGGGAGCAATGCTAATGCCATTTAGTTTGTAATTTCTTATTTTTTAACTTGTCGAGTGAAATAATTACCCCTATCACTGGAAATTTCTCCAGGAATACTCCATAAAAGAAACAGGTATTCTAATACCATCTTAGCTACTGTTATAACATCGGTTTTCTTGCATGGGAACCCTTCCGCCTAACCAGAGAACATACAGACTATCATAAGAAAGTATTGATATTTCTCCAAGGGTGGCAATTGAATAAAATCTCACTGTAAAACTACCTGAGGCTTTTATTATCTTAACAGGATTATGGGTTTGATGAACTAAACATTGGTTATAAATCATTTAACAATTTTAGAACAGTCACTTCACCAATATTTTTTTCATAATTTGTATCGTTTTATCTCTTCCATAATGAGTTATGTAATACAGGGCTATTAATAATGGAAGCTTTAGGTACTCAAGAAGAGCCAGGTAACCATCTGGGCCCTAGATGAACCCATGCTTAGCATTAAATTTGCATTGTTTTTCAGTGGAATCAAGCAGGGAGGAGGGGCAGAAGGAGAGGGGCAAACACCTACCTAACGGGTACAAGGAACACTGTTTGGGTGATGGGCACACTTATAGCTGTGACTCAAGCATCACAAAAGCCATCCATGTAACCAAAAGCATTTGTACCCCCTTAATACTTTGAATAAAAAAACCATAAACTCACATTGCATTTTAAATACCAATTTTGTTTCTTCAATTCAGGTGCAACATACTATTTACTGAATGGGTTATTACAGATGATTTGACTTGGATCAATCTTACGGAGTGCATTCAAGTTGCATATCTCAACTGTTACAGTACTAGGTGGCAGCATGCAAATATTCCAAAGCATTTCTTTGGTATTCAATTAATTATTATTCTGCTTGACATTGGGTTAGAGTTTTGTGAACCAGTTTTTTCGTTAGAGTTTTGGAAATTCTTACGCAGTCCAATGGTGTGATCCTAAAGTTATATGAAGCTTGCACTTGTCAGAGTTCTTTCCGTGAATCTACTCAAACATAAAACACTTTAGGATTATACACGGTATTCCAAAAGTCACCAAACATAGGAAAAAAATAACAAACTCATATTATATTGAATGTTTTTAATATTTTTATATTTATTCCCATTTTCCCTATGTATGGGGACTTTTGGGACACCCTGTATATTAGTTTCTTGCAAAAGCTTTCAAGACTATCATGGTAAAACAATTAACTGTCTGTAGAGGAAAAAAGATTGAGAATGGCCATAAAGATCTATTTTGGTAATTTCAAGCTCCTGTCTGGTGAAGTAAATAGGAATTACATACATATTATCACTAAGTATGCTACATTTTATAATGTATAACTCTGGGACAATTCTCAGGGTTTTTAGCTGATACTGCCCTGTTCCTACTCCTCACCTTTAATCTTTTCTCCCCGCAGCTGTTGGAAGGCCTGGCTGCCCCCACCTTCGTGCAGGTTTGAAAGCCAGCAGGCAACGGCATTGGTACTGCTTTCAGGTTCTATTTCTGCACTGTATCTGGCTATGCTTTTCTTTAGGCTACTTTAAAAATATTATTGTTTTTCTATGAGATTTTAAAAAGGGGGAAAATTTCTTATCATAAGAGTTACATTCTTAAAATTGATCCTTCATGTCTGTATTGTTGAAATCAAACTCTGAAGATTGATCAATGACTTCATAATTTTAATCATTAAAAACTCTTGTTTGTCATTTTACTTGATTGCCTTGTAGGTTTTCATACCCAGCACTCTTGAGGTGCTGACTTCTTTGGAAATGCTTCCCTCCCCTGATTCCAATTCTCCTCCTATCCATAAAATTAAGGACTTCTCAAGGTTTAGTCATTGGGTATTGCCCTCTATGCTCAATTATCAGGAGATCGTGTCCCCTCTCATGATCTTAATCATCAGCTCTGAGCATATGGTGCCCAAGTGTTTCCGCAATCACAATATTTCTTGCTATTTCTCCAGTGGCCTGTTGGATATTTTCATTGGTGGTGATCTAATTTTAATGTCTAAAATTAAAGTTATAATTTCCTTAAAAAAATGCCAAACCCCTCATTTTTTTTTTAATTTCAGCATAATATGAGGGTACAGATGTTTAGGTTACGTGTGTTGCCCTTGCCCCCCCTGCCCCCCTCAGTCCAGGTTTCAAATATGTCCATCCCATTGCGTGGTGCACATTGCACTCTCTGTGTACACACATACCCGTCCCCTCCTCCCTCCTCCCTCCTCCCCCCTGCCCAATATCTAATAGATGCAATTCTTATATATGCACTTATGTGTTGATCCGTTAATACCAATTTGATGGTGAGTACATGTGGTGCGTATTTTTCCATTCTTGGGATACCTCGCTTAGTAGAATGTGTTCCAGCCGTTTCCAGGAGTATATAAGAGGTGCTATGTCACCATTGTTTCTTAAAGCTG